>OX122902.1:6083604-6098604 GCA_944738965.1 Nebria brevicollis | reverse complement strand
ATAATTACGCACATTATTATTGTTTAGCAAAACTTATTGTTAGTAAAAGAATGTGACGTGTTTAATAATCACACACATTATTATTGTTTTGCAGAACGTAGTAAAAGAATGCGAATAGGATTAATTCGTCAAAATATAAATTAAATATCATAGATGTTGTTTTCGCTAGTACGTATATGTAGAAAGTCTTGAAAGACCGTAATGTTTCTAATCGAGAAATTGTTATATAAAGAGAAGTATAGGGCCAAAAATGCATCAGTTCCTCTTCATTATTTATCATCGTAGTATCCACTAGCAAGTAAGTTAATCTATTTTTTTTTTAAACCTTATTAATATTTACCATATTTTCCTAATTATAGTACTTATTTTAGTAATATATACAATTATTATATTATTTGTGTACTTGTGTTTAGAAATGGACCAAGTCAATGCCGCAGGTAACATTGAGGATATTAAATCTATTAAGAAAACACCCGAAATGGTAATTCGTCAAAAATACGAAATATACAGTTTTCATTCTGTATCCACTAAATTCGGCGGAAAAATTTGGTCGATTTAAGTGATTCTGTTGTATTTTTACCTCGGCGTTACGCAAAATTGTCTAATAAAGATGTGGAAGAAATGAATAACAACATTGAAACACAGAAGATGGCAATTGTTCATACAGGATCTAAACAGTGTGGCACTGCTAACGACGCATTATTAATAGAGTTTGTAACATTATAAAATGAAAATAAAGCATTTGTACTTATACCAATTAATTTCGTGTATCGTACTATATCCTAACAAGAAGCTTGATGGAGTACATGTTTGCAATATTAAATTGTACAATTATAATTGTTACAGATTGCCAATATATAAATAAATTTAACCGCAATTCCAAAAGCAAAGTATTGTATAATTTACATCTAGTCTTTCTTCGATAGCACGATCGTAAGAATGTTTTTTGAATACGCATTAGTTTGCAAATTGTCTCTAACGATAAATATTTGTATGCTATGACGTTGTGTCATTTATATTTCGCTTTATACACGACCTTGTACACGAAACCTGTAAATAATGGACATCCATGTTTGCTAATTAGGTAAAATAGAAATTGAAAAGACATTTAGGGTTTAAATATGACTGTTTTACCTCATATTAGTTAGTTTATGATTCGAGTTCGACCTATCCATTTACGAAAAATGCCTTACAATGCCGAAATTGAAAACCAAGCTGAGTGTGAAAATATTATGAAAGCTGTCGATAATGATAAGTTTCCTACGTCGAATAACCGTTCTCAGGTAACCAATTGTGAGGCGGTTACGGAATTAAATGTCTCAGATTACGAAATTTTATTATAAATGTGTGAAAATCAGGTAACCGATTGTGAGCCAATTACGGAATTAAATGTCTCAGATTGTGATATTTTACTAAAAATGTGTGAAAATCTGTTGCAAACTGACGATAATTTTCAAGATAGTGCTGTTATCATAAATGATATAACTCCATCTACGTCTCTAGTAACTGTGGGAGAATCAGATAATTGTTTTCAAGAGATTTCGAGTGAAAATGTGAGTGAGTTTACTGATCCGGCAATATCTTCATCAGAGGTGAGTGAATCGATGAACGCTATTGTTACTTCGCATTTTGAAGACAACGAAGCTGTAATTAACTTTGACGCTACAGACTACACTATATTATTAAAAATGTGCGACGATATGCGAGAAACATTTGTGCAAACGGGTGCCGGTATTAATCGTTTCAATATACGAACGTATATTAAAAAACATATTAAATTGTTTAAAATCAGTGGACGTCGTGTTACAAGCAAAATGATAGATCCCCCTGCAGATGTTAATCCTGTCGCATGGTTTAAGGACAGTATGAAGGATCTTGTGGATTACATCATCGCTACTATACCAGCTGCAGATATGGTTGGTATAACGTTAAGTACCCCTTAAATGACCACTGGTCCAGCTTGGATTAGTTTCCGCAGGGCTGATCAGTTCCATGTAGATGTTATATGGGAAATGATTAGTAACATACTGCAAAGTAATGCGAACATTTTTTCGGATGGTCTCTTTGAAGTGGAATTAACTAAAGTTTCAATGTCTACGGGTCTAGGAAGGATTGGACACGGTTTAAATTATGCTTAATTCTGTCGTCGTAAGCATGGTATCGTCGAAATAGATAATTTTGATAATATCTGCTTAGCGCGAGCTTTTGTAGTGGCAGAAGTATGGATAATTAACGACCCATGTTTTACAGCTATTGCCAAAGATCAGAATAATATACAGCTGACAAAAGCTCGTGAGCTGCTGGTAAAAGCGCAGGTAAATATTCCACTAGGAGGTGCAGGTATAGCGGAAATTGAACAATGTCAACATTATTTTAAACAATACAGTATCGTGGTTTATGAGTTTGATGGTCACGGTGCTGTGATATATGAAGGCAGACGAGAATTAGGCTTACCACGGATGAATCTTCTTCATAGCGAAAACCTTTTTTCAATGGTGAAGAGTTTAACGGCTGCATTTTCTAGCAATTATTTCTGCGTAGAGTGTCATTATCCATATGCTCAGCATGGTGCCCATCGATGCAAGAACGTGTGTCCATCATGTTTCAGGATACCCGTATGCGATAAAAATTTACCTTCTTTAGAATGCTCAGTGTGTAGCAGAAAATTTCGAGGGCAGCAATGTTTTGATAACCATAAGACATCCATTTGTAAAATATTTCGCTTATGCACTCAGTGTTTAAAAACATATATAGCTATAATTAGTTTCGGTTTGAGTTGCGTGAAGGTGTGTAAATTTAGGAATTAAAACAATTGAAACTTTTCTTCACAATTTATTAAAAAGAACGAGATGTACATTTCGGCTACCAAGTAGCCATCGTCAGTCGTACATGAATGAATACAATAAAGTTTGGTATTTATATATATTTATCTATTCTAGGTCAGGGGTTGGTTGATGGGATAAAACGGGGCTTTATCCGTATGTCTGTAAATATGGTAAGTTTCCTGTTGGCCATCCTAGGATACTTGTTGGTACAGAATGCCAGAAAGTGTTGGGACCCGATAATAATATCGACAATGTTGAGGGTTTAATAAAATGTACTGTCATTGCTCCGTATAATTTATACCACACCGATTTGCCCCGTAAAGTGCATGGAAAGTTAATGTTTGCGTTGTGTCGAAAGCGTTGTGACGAGTTACAACAAAACGATTGTACTCATACACCGATAGACAGACAGTTTACCGGAACATGGGTTTTGGACGAAGTACGTCGTGCAGTTCAGGTAGGGTATAAAATTCTCAATGTATTGAAAATATGGCAGTACGAAGTTACAGTGTTCGATAAACAGAACAATACGGGTGGCTTGTTTGTCGAATACATCGATTATTTTTTTAAAATGAAGCAAGAAGCCTCAGGATACCCTTCGGACTGCACGGACGATACTAAAAATGAGGGAATTTCTCTGGACCGCAGTAAGATAGAGAAGAATGCTGGGAAAAGATCGCTGGCGAAGCTGATGCTGAACTCTTTCTGGGGTATTATAAATTATTTTTAAATATAAATTTATAAAGACCTTTCAATTAAAATAATATTAATAATACAATCATAATTAATATATCTATTTTTTTTTAACAAACAGGTAAATTCGCTCAAACGGGAAACAGACCGCAAACGACAGTGATTTCAAGCGCTGAGAAACTTTACGAATTGTTATTCAATCCCTCAGTAACTGTTAACCAGCTTATACCCGCAGGCGAAAAGATGCTTAATGCCAGTTGGGTGAACCATGTCGAGTCAGCGGAACAATTGCGCACCGTAAATGTTGTCATTGCTGCCTATACAACGGCTCAGGCGCGTCTATGCCTGTATGAGTATATACATGCTTTGGACCGTCGAGTTCTTTATTACGACACGGATTCTATAATATATACGCATTCTCCCGGTCAGTATGAACCTCCTGTGGGAAATTTCTTGGGAAATCTTACGGATGAGTTAGCTTGCTATGGACCAAGAAGTTATATAATAGAATTCGTGTCTGGCGGTCCAAAGAATTATGCATATAAAGTGTTCAGTACTGCGACGGGTGAGATAGTGCAAGTCTGCAGGGTGAAAGGGTTCACCTTGAACTATAAAAACTCGACAGTGGTAAATTTCGAGTGTTTAAAAAACATGATTTTAAATAGTGACTCCAATATTCCTCCAGTGCTAACTTCTAATAACATTCGTGTTACAAGCAACCATACGGTAGTGAGTAGAACGGAAACTAAAACATTTAATATTAAGTTTATGAAATGTCGCTTGGTGGACAACCGTGACTCGCTACCGTATGGTTTTAAGCGACGTAGATTAAGTATAGATTAAAATTATTTGTTATTATTATTAGGTATATATTATTATTGTTATTATTCATATTAGTATTATCTATGTATTTGTAATGTTTATTTGCCTTGACCAAGCAGAATGCGTGTGTGCATACATGCTGCTGTGTGTGTGCGTGTGTGTGTGTTTGGCGAGGTAGACTGCATGTGTGCGTGTGTGCGTGGGTGCGTGTGTGCGTGTATGCATACTGGCTGGTATGCGTGTGTGCATACTTCCTGGTGTGTGTGTGTTCGTGTGTGTAGGGATGCACTTATGAAAAGCGCATGTGCACAGTATATTTAGCAAGTTAAATATGATGGAGTGTAAAATATAATTTATTTACCAATGAACTGTGTCTCTGTGCGGGTGTTATTAATATGAATCCTAAATTTATGCATCCTTTTTCCACTATTGTTGCCGCTCCCTCAGGATGTGGAAAGTCCTATTTTGTAGTTAATTTTATTGCGAATTTAGATACTTTGTGCGATACCGTTTTTAATCAAATCACATGCTACAATGTACATCGTAGAAATTATATGACACCGGTAAAAATGAAAATTTTATACAAGGTCTTCCGGACATGAACCAGTATGACGGCCATAAACCAAAATTTGATAATAATAGACGATTTAATGCAGCAGCTTGGATACGATCCAAACGAAGATATAGTTAATAATACTGTTGCAGCAAACGGTTATAACGTTTTAGTGGGTATTCCATCACAGCTATTTATTGTGATTTGATTGAACCACAGTTTGTCGGTGATGTTATGGCTCCCCTAGTAAGAATCGTAAGCGTAGATTTGAAGGATTATATATATAGAGCAAATAAATCGGTTATATATACTAAGCCGTACTATGTTCCTCTCTTGAGAACCGAATTTGATCACGTAGAAATTGATATAAGAACGCCCACAGGAGATCCTGTATCATTTCAAACGGGGACTCTGTGCGTGATACTTCACTTTAGACAGTGTAAATCAAACAATTGAACTAGAATGCATAACTGCCCATATCAAACGTATTACAAACACCAGGCTGGATCCGGACTGGGTACAGTAGTTTACAGAGGTGCATCATTTCAACGTGGACACGGTTTAGGAAGCCTTTTCAGCGGATTATGTAGTCGTATTATGCCTTTAATAAAAACAGGTGTGGGGGCCGTCGGTAGGGAAGCAGTGAGTACAGGTATAAATTTTCTGGGGGATCTAAATAAACAGCAACCCATCAAAAAAGCCATAAAATATCGTTTATCTAAAGCAAATAACAATTTAAAACGCTAGGCTGAGAGCAAAATTGACACGCTACTCACAGGATCTGGATATAAAAAGAAGCGTGTGTCAGTGAAACGTAATCAGTCGCGTTCATCTAACAGACGTGTAAAGAACAAATCGAAAACCACTCGTGATATATTTAATTAAAATGGCGTTTTTACACTCTCAGTCGTGTGAATGTGTTAAATCGGAATTACATATTTTCGCATTGCCTCCAACACAGACTAGTGTTGAAAACGGACAATGGTGCTATCATCTCTAACAGACGACAGTCCCATAGAATTTGTTTTGATCACCATGACCGGGGGGTCATGGTGATCAGTATATAGATTTATCGCAGAAAATTCTCTATTTAAGTGCTAAAATAGTGAAGGATACAAACGAAGATTTTACTGTAGATGATAATGTAGCACCTGTAAATAATTGGCTTCATTCGCTATTTAGTCAAGTGGATATTTATCTAAATCAAAAACTGGTGTCATCCCCAAACAACACGTACGCGTATCGTTCATATATTGAAACACTTCTCAACTATGGTCGTGATGCTAAAACCTCTCATCTTACATCGTCTTTATGGTATGTTGACTCTCCTGGTAAAATGGATGCTAAAGAATGTAATAAGGGGTATGAGAAGCGTAAAAAATTCGCAGCTAAAAGTAGAAATATTGATATGGTAGGCCATTTACACGTCGACCTTTTTAACCAAAAAAGTTTCTAATCAACGGTGTGGAAATGCGAATAAGACTCGTACGTTCAAGGGATAGTTTTAGCCTGATATAAGATGCATCAAATTTTAAAGTTCAAATAACGGAAGCTACACAATTAGTACGTCGTATGAATATCAATCATACAGTCTTATTAGCACACAACAAAACTCTTGAAATGACAACGGCTAAGTATCCCATCACAAGGGCCGAGTGTAAAGCGATTACCATACCAGCGGGAGTCCAGGGGAAATCTTTAGATAATATATTTTTTGGACAGTTAGCGAAACGATGCGTATCCGGTTGTGTCTCCAATACTTCATTCAATGGCGTGTATACATCAAATCCGTTCAATTTTAAACATTATAACACTAAACCATTGCAGCCGTATTTTAAAGATAAACAAGCATATATACAGATGTACAATACACTTTTCTCGGGAACGGGTATTCATTTTTCAATTGAAGGAAACTCAATAACTAGAGAAGACTATCCAGGGGGGTTTTGTCTGATTGCATTCGATTTAACCTCTGATCTATCGGCTAATAATATGTCACACTGGAATTTAGCCCGTCATGGTTCGCTGCGGTTTGAAGTTAGCCTTGCAGAGCTTCTTACAGAAACGGTAAACTGTATTATTTATTCGAAATTTGATAATATTATTGAAATTGATAATAATCGGAATGTGGTGGTGGAATTTGGTGGTTAACGATACAAATGCCACTCATTTATAAATTTCACAATAGTTAAATTTCTATCGTTACACAGAATGGGTGTTATAATTGATTTGCAAGGCTTCTACGGAATTAGTAAAGAATTCGTAGTTAAAGAATTGGCAATAATAACACTAGATAACGATTTTCTCCATTATTTTCTGTTTAAACCGCCGTACGAGAAAGACGTGTTAAATACTTATACGCATTCCACAAACCACTGGTTACGAACTATTCATCACGGTCTCCACTGGAATGACGGTTGGGTTGAATACGCAAATCTTCAGCCAATATTACGAAATGTTGTAACGGGTGATATGAAAGACGTGTTTGTGAAAGGGTTGGAAAAGAAGAAGATTATTGCTAGAATACTGCAACGTTATGATATCTGTGATTTGACAGCCTTTAAGTGTCCCTTATTAGAAGAATTACAGATACAAAACGATCGTATTATTACAAAGTGTGTCATACCATCTTCTCATAGAAACAAGATATGTGCAGTTTCAAACGTACTCATTCTTAGAAACTGGTACAACACTAATTGTAACGATTCTCCGCAATCGAATCCGTCATTCTCAAGAATATGGAGTATATGCTGCTAATAAACTACCTTATAAAGTGAAATATCCGTGTGCAATAGTCGTTAACACGGACCCCGACACTCTTCCTGGGACAAACAAGGATGTCATTTTTATCGACCGTAATGGACACGGAGAATATTTCGATTCTTATGGAAAACCACCTCGCAATTATCATCATTTGAATTTCATAATAAGAAACTCTAATATCTGGACTTATAATTTAACCGTGTTGGAAGATACATTTACGTCTGTATGCGGACATTTGTTGTAAAGTCACCCATTTCTCATAAATAATTATTTAATAGTTTTACTAATATTTGTATTACTTTGTATTATTTTAAGTCTAACCATATAATCATATTTCATATTATATTACTACTTCTGAGACTACACATCCGTTCTAAATGTTGTTATCAACCTTTTCTCAGCTGAATTTACATTAAATGTCACGTTCGCCAAGATGGAAGGCGACTTGGTTGTCTCACGAAAGACGCTGAGTCCGTGTGAAACATAAAAGTTTGTAAATGAACGATGCAACATTGGGTGGATGTTAGTACCAGAAGTGTCGCGATCACCGAGTAGAACAGACGTTCTACCAATGTAGTTAAATTGTACCAATATTTCGTTTGTTCAATAAATCTCTTTGTTACAACAGACTACGTTGTTGAATATTAACCAAAAACCTTAAAAACCTCTTATTGAGTTAGTAACGAAGTCTCGTCACTAATATTAGACACGAACCACCCATTTCGTTGTATCCGACAATACAACATAAATTTTGGTGTCAGGTGTGGGGTAGGTTTATTTGCTTTGCTTAAAAACGTACAGTTGGTTATTGCTTAATGCAATTAAATCGGTTTAACTAATATAGTTAATAAAATAAAGTGTTTAAAAACATTTCCGTCATTTAAATACCAATTGTTCGCCAAAGTCTATTAAGAGTGGTTACAGTGTTAATATCGAAAGAGTTACAACGTAAAATCGTGCATGTGATAGTTCAACGGAGCTTGAATTTTCATCATTTCTACATCTTGTGTGATCCTGATTACTTCTCCCCTCAACCAATCGTTGCCGAGTTTCAACAGAGGGTTATCAACGTCTGCATCATCTTTACCGTCAACAGGTTACAGTATTCCTGTTTTGTCTTCTCTTCTACGTCCAAAGAAAAAAAAAAAGTGAAAGTTCCACATCAAATAGTGTTATGTGAGTATTTGCGAGTGTTTATTTATGTCAGACTTGTTAGCCATATTCGGAACTGATTTTAGTGACCTTATTGATTTAAACCTCGACGAAGATATCAGTATGGCATTTTCAACTGAATTAGCTTTAAAAATGATCCCTGAGTTCAATGGCGACCGGGAAAAATTTCATAGATTTATCACATGTTGTGATATTGTATATGCCACTACTATTACTAATATGCAGAAAGAGCAATATCTGAATGTAATTAAATGCAAGTTATCTGGACAAGCTTATAATGTTATTAAATATAAAGAATTCCTTGAATGGCTACCACTAAAGGTAGAATTACAAAATCAATACTTAGAAAAGAGAACTATAGCACAAATTCAAACTGAATTGTTAAGTAGTAAGCAAAGAGTCAATGAAAATATTCGTTCATTTGCGAATCGGTTAGAAAGACTAACCGCTGATTTAAATGATGCTTGTATAGCAAGCGAAGGACAGGAAGCTACCATGATTATTCAAAATCTTAATAATAAATCATGTTTAAAAGCATTTGTTGAAGGTCTTTTAGAACCTATTAAAATAATAATTAAAGCGAGTAGATTCGTCAATTTTAATGCTGCAGTTGAATGTGCAGTAGAGGAAGAACGTATACTAAATCAAAATAAATCTTCCGCAGTAAAGACTTCAATCACTAATAAAAATAGTATTAGATGTTTTAAATGTCACAAAGTTGGACATACAGCTGCTAAATGTTTTAGCAATTCTTATTTACCTTCGTATCCTAAAAGGAACGAGAACGTTCGAGCTATCAATGTTATTTGTTCATTTTGTAAAATACCGGGACATCATATTAGTAATTGTTTCAAGAAAAGAAACATAGATTCAAAAACCAGTCCTGCATATAATTACCGTAATTCAGGTAATTCAAATTTCTATAAGGATAAAAGAAATTTTGGTTTTAAAAATAGTAAAGTTCAATCTAATCAAAATAATAAGCCTACATCGGGAAACGAGTACGGCCCTGGTCAGAGCGACAGTACACCAGCGAGCCAATTAAATTAAGTCGCACCGTGCATTACAATAGTAATTCTAAAAACTTTAATTTCAATAATAAATTTTCTTCTGCCAATAAAGTAAATGAAAACAATTATAGTGAACGAATATATAAATTATCTGGAAAAGAAACTAAGAGACCAGATAGTGTAAATATTGAAATACCTTCTTGTAAAGAATCATTAACAAGTTTATTAATTGATACTGGAGCAGATATAAGTATAATAAAATCTGGAAAACTTAAAGGAAATGAAATGGTTAATACAAAGTTAAAAGTCAATTTGAAAGGCATTATTACCGGAACTTTAGAAACACTTGGATCCCATACGCAATGTTTTATAATACTACTCCACATACAGCTACTGACTACACCCCATTTGAACTATTATACGGTCATAAAGCCGAAATTCCTACGGTTGTTACAAAGAAACCAGAATTAAATTACAATTATGATGATTATTCACGAGAATTAAAATCTAGACTTCAATTTTCCCACAAACTTGCCAGGGAAAACCTTATAAACAAGAAAAATAAGTCTAAAGAAAATTATGACAAAAATATAAAAAATATAGATATTAAAATCGGAGATAATGTACTTTTAAGAAATGAAGCTAAAACAAAAGGAGTATCAAAGAAACTTCAACCCTTATGGGAAGGACCTTATAAAGTAATAGATACAAAAGGAGTAAACTCAGTAATCCAAATTAAAACTAAATATGTAAAGGTACATAATAACAGATTGAAATTATTTCACGAGTAGAAAATAAAAATTTGCCCTGTGGCTAAGGGTGTAGAATTTTACCACAGCTACGCGGCTTGTCGTAAGAGGCGACTAACGTGCTGGAGGTGGCATTTAAGTCCACTCCCCGTCAGGGAATATAAGTCCCTAACGGAGGTCCCAGGTAAGGCAACGCCGTCCCTGAACATTTTGTTATACGGTAGATCCTGAGAAAGGCAACCCCGTCCCTGAACGTAAAAGTTATACGGAAGTCCCTTAGTCTTGCGTCACGAAGAACGCGATTCGTTTCGACTCATTGATAATTTTGTGTTTTAAAAGCGATTTGTTTTGCGTCATGCGAAATAATTATCGTGGCTTGTTGCCGTTGAGCGATTTGTTTAATCGTAGTTGAAAGTTATTTAACAGAGGATTGAGTCTTCTTTTAAAAATTTTATTTCTATTTTCCGAAACCGTCCCTGAACATTTTGTTATACGGTAGTATCCCGCTAATGCCGCTAGTCATACCGAGTATTTTGATGAAAAAAAAAAATTTTTCATCGTAGAGTCTGAAATGGTAGATACAATAGTTGACCATCGAATGTTTTGGCTCTGCAGCTGTCACTGTTTATCAGATTAAATAAGTTGGATTTGTTTCCATCTTCTACCTCTTCTACTTTCTTTGACGTTGAGTACGTCAATGACCTGAGGGGTCATAGAAAAATTTTAATGAATGAAGTTATCCATTAAAGATTGCAGTTATCACTGCTTGCTTTTTAAATAAAAAAATATAATAATTAAAGACACCTCATGTCTTGGGTCTCCTTTAGTTTATTTTTACCGGGGGGTTGGAAAACATTTTACCTATATTTTGGCCTGGATTTAAAATTAATGTTTCCACCTAGCCCAGGAGATGGTTGAGATATTTTTATCTCATTTCATACATGTTAAGTTCAGCTACGAATTGCGTGTTCTTAAATGTATTAAAATATCACAGTTCACACTGTTTTAAACTAATTTTAAGATTTTTAAAAATGGATCAAGAATCCATGGGTTATTATTTTATCATAAATAATTTTTATATCTTTTATATTATCTATTGGTTATGCCGCCAATTTTATATTAAAATTTTATTTCTATTTTGTCAAGAGTTTTGAAATCTATATTTATCAATATTTGTTTACAATCAGCGTCACTCAAGCATACAACTTATAAATCTCTTTTGTCCTTACAGGATGTCGGTATTACTATTATTCATCGGAATTTTACTCCGAGCAGCGAGTTGTCACGAGTTGTATAATACAACCCCTATCGACAATAGTCCAGGACTGTTTTACGAAAAATTTGGAATATTGAAATTATCCAATGACGAATGGCGATTGATAGTCTCTCTTAATTTAACTAATTTTCATGATGAGTATAATAATATTCATAAATACATATCAAGTCTAAACAAACTTTGTTCTACTTTTAAAGAAAAATCAATTGAAAGTAATGAAATTGAAAACTGTAAAACCTTTTTAAATAATTTTGATAGTATCTTTAAACAATTAACGGAACAGAATGAAGTCATTGAACCATTTTTAAATACACGTGTTAAACGTGGATTATTAAACCCAATAGGGAAAATTTCTAAAATACTTTTCGGAACTTTAGATTCTGAAGATGCTGAGTATTATGATGCTCAGATCTCTGAATTACATAATAATGATGATAACTTACTAAATATTATAAAAGATCAAACTTCTATTTTGGAATCTATCACTATTTTAACAAATTCCACTTTTATGGAAATAAATGAAACAGTTACCTGTTTAGAAACGAAAGTTCGCCAAATGGAACATTATGTTCAACATTTAGATGCCATATTAACTCATGCACACAGCAGAGAACAGTTTTTTATCAGAGTAAATGAACTCATTACTTTTGTTTCATTTCACATTGAACAATTCAGTATAAGTCAAGCTAATCTCCTACAAATCATTTTAAATGCTCAACAAGGAATTCTTCATCCTAATGTGCTTAGTCCAAACAAATTGTATAAAGGGTTATTAAAAATACAAAAATATTTACCAGATACTGCAAACTTTCCAATTTTTCTAACTTTCGATAATATACATATGTATTATAAAATAATAATTCCTACCATTTATACTTATAAAGAAAAATTAAATTTTATACTTACTGTACCATTGGTTACACATGTTATTTATGATACGATCAAATTAAGTAGTCTACCTATTTTGATGGAAGACAGTAATTTTGGATTTATCTATCCTAGCAATCCAATTCTTGTCATTGATCAAACAAGAATCCACTATTTCTTAGTAAAAGAAACATATCTCACCACCTCTTGCAAAATGTATAAATTAAAATCTGAAACTTATATTTGTAGTCAAGGACAACCATTGTTACTTGTAAACGGAGAAGGAGGTTGTGAAGCTAAATTGCTTAAAGGACATGGACAAATTCCTGAATCATGTAATAAAAGAATAATGAAATTGAAAAATAGCATGTGGATCCAAATGATTTTGCCAAATTCTTGGTTATTTGTTTTGCCAGTTCCAGAAACTGTCCAAATTGTTTGCAAAAATAACTTAAGAAACACTATTAATTTAAATGGTACGGGAAAATTTACACTTAAAAGCGGATGTATCGCTTACACTGATAATATAGTATTACCTACTTTAAGTTTTATAAATAGCAATATTGTAAGTGACTTTACACCAAAATTACCCTTCAAATTTAATTTAAATTTGTCAATGAAAAGTGAACTACCTAAACCAACGATAAATTCCAATCATATTGTAAAATTGGAAGAAACTCATTTATTTGATAAAATCAGTCATGATATAAATAAATTGAAAGAAAAAGAAAAAATAGATCTATTAAATACTAGAAGATCTACTTCTAATTTCACTTATTTGATAATAACATTTTCTTCAATTGCGTTAGCAATAGTAATTCTAACGATTTACTTTTGTATAAAATTTAAAAAGATTTATTTAAATTTGTCTTCTGTTAGAAATAATAGAGAAATTACACTTTCTCCTGTTAAATTAATCAATGCTACCTTTAGTAGTGCAGATATTAATGAATCACTACCTGCTGAACCTGATATCGAAATGGTTGAGCAAGTTGTTGTCAGAAATGAAAACAGTAGCAATCCTCGCTACCATTTTCAATCTTAGTTGGGAGGTGTTGTAAAGTCACCCATTTCTCATAAATAATTATTTAATAGTTTTACTAATATTTGTATTACTTTGTATTATTTTAAGTCTAACCATATAATCATATTTCATATTATATTACTACTTCTGAGACTACACATCCGTTCTAAATGTTGTTATCAACCTTTTCTCAGCTGAATTTACATTAAATGTCACGTTCGCCAAGATGGAAGGCGACTTGGTTGTCTCACGAAAGACGCTGAGTCCGTGTGAAACATAAAAGTTTGTAAATGAACGATGCAACATTGGGTGGATGTTAGTACCAGAAGTGTCGCGATCACCGAGTAGAACAGACGTTCTACCAATGTAGTTAAATTGTACCAATATTTCGTTTGTTCAATAAATCTCTTTGTTACAACAGACTACGTTGTTGAATATTAACCAAAAACCTTAAAAACCTCTTATTGAGTTAGTAACGAAGTCTCGTCACTAATATTAGACACGAACCACCCATTTCGTTGTATCCGACAATACAACACATTATTGTTTACTGTTTCTGTTATTTAGAATAGATGGTTATTCTTTAAAAGAATTTGTGAACATATTTAAATTTACTAATAATAATAAGCGAATAATGATAGATATGTAAAAGGTTTATTTGACTGTTATTTTTCTGTAATACAAAATAAATAAATAAATTTAAAAATAAAAAGTTTTTATTTATAATAATTATATATTTTTAAATACATACATACACATAAATACATACACACACACACACACACACACACACACACACGCACACACACACACACACACACACACACACACACACACACACACACACAAAATAAATTACATTATATATCTTAGATCTAAATATAATTTTATTCTGTATCCTCCCACCATTTCCCATAAAACTAAACTCGCATCGTCAATATCATTGTTCCTTATCAACTGATTTCTTAAATTACAATCCGTTCCCGTACTTATATGGGTAATAACACACTCCTGCAAGGTCTTCCTGTATATTATCCGCACGCTAGAAGCCAGCATCTGCAGTTGCGTGACAACTTTGGCAGCGTAATTTAAAATAATAGATATCGGCCTTATATCCTCTTCCTTAAGCAAAATAAAGGTCAGATTTCTTCTTGATTTTAAATCATGCCGACCAACGTGACACACTTCTATAGACCCCGCTTCACTTGGATACTTATACTCATTGCCTGTTCTAAGTTGTGAATA
>OX122902.1:6041104-6078604 GCA_944738965.1 Nebria brevicollis | reverse complement strand
ATTTTTACAATTTTAAATACTACAGTTTGTAGCCTAACTCTTATCGAAGACTCCATTTACTTTGCTTATTCGAACATGATTACCAACTTCTAAGTTTGTATGTCCTACAATCTTAATATTACTGTACACAGAATCAACAAAATCCTTTTATTGGTCATGTGATACATCATTCGGGCGCATACTTATAGTGCGGTGTTTTCTACCATTATAACATTTTAATAATTTTGCTAACATATTGTACGGATCACTTAAACTGAATTCACACCACATATTAGATACAAGTGCACGATTAAATCTTTCAAGTACACTTGCTTTTAGAGTGCTATATCTTGGGTGATGGTTGATTTTCTATTGTTTCATTGGGTGTTTAAACACAGCCATGGTAAAATTCTCTGCCTTTAATTGCACAAACCGGCGCGCCGTAATTTTCCAAGACGTCAAGTTATTCGCAAGCGATACCATGACCTGTGGCAGGTGGATCTTGTAGAAATGATACCTTACGCAAGTGTGAACTGAAGCTATGAATATATGCTAACTATTATCGACACATACTCGAAGTATGCGTGGGCGCTCCCGATATATACTAAAACGGCGGCATGTGTGACGAAGCCCATGAAACATGTGTTTTAAGAGAGTTGTGGGCGTGTACCACACAATCTACAAATGGATGGCAGCACCAAATTCTGCAATAAGCACATCCAAAAGCTAGTTTCCGACGCGACGATCAACCACTATTCGACGTATTCGCATTTAAAGGCCTGCATCGTTGAGCGTTTCAATAGGACGCTGAAGGGAGGTTGTGGAAACAGTGCAGTGGTCGCGGAACTCACTAATGGAGAGACAAACTCGACGATACACTTGCGCAGTACCACAATGCAAAACATATATATATATATATATATATATATATATATATATATATATATATATATATATATATATATATATATATATATATATATATATATATCTATATATATATATATATATATATATATATATATATATATATATATATTATATATATATAAATATATATATATATATATATATATATATATATATATATATATATAGATATATATATATATAGATATATATATATATATATATATATATATATATATATATATATATATATATATATATATATATATATATATATATATTTATATATATATATATATATTAATGATAGTCAATGAAACACGAAAGTAAGTTATCTTATCAATATGGTTTATTTAAATTTAGGCAATAGACAATTATATTTTTATATAATTGACAGACTCTTATTTATCACTGTGGAGACTAACTAAAAACAATATACATGAGGACGGCGGAACCAAACTAAACTAAAATTAATGTTTTCTTCAACACCATCCCTAAAACTTTAGTTAGTTTTTCCCTGAAATTACAGTATGAATAAAGATATGACATTTTACAATTTGCTGGGTACTAGCCCTACAAGATTACGAAGGGTTTCGAATCGCTCTCGAGGAATGGGTTTAGTCAGGATGTCCGCTATTTGGTCTTCCCTTGGTATATGCCCGATGATCAGATGTCCTAGTTGAACTCGTTCTCGCACATAATGGTGGCGAACATCTATGTGTTTAGAACGACGATGAAAATCTGGGTTCTTGGCGAGTTTGACTGCGCTTGCGCTGTCCACCAGGAGTACTGGAACACTCTTTAATGGAACGATCTCTTCGAAAAGACGTCCTGGCCAAGCTGCCTCTTTTGCCGCCTCGCTAGCAGCAACATACCCAGCTTCTGTTGTCGAGAGTGAGACACTCTGCTGTTTTCTGCTGGCCCAGGTGATGGCTCCTCCCTTGTTATCCCGAGTAATCCGCTCACAGATCGCCGCGTCTCTGGTTTGTTTGCGAAATCAGCATCACTGAATGCCTCCAGTATTCCATCTCCTTCACTTGCGCTGTACCTGATACCAAGGTGAGTTGTGCCTTTGATGTACCTCATTATACGTTTCACCATAGTCCAGTGCTTCTCTCCAGGACTTTCGAGAAACTGGGAAACGTAATTCACGGCAAAGGTAAGATCTGGCCTGGTAGCAACAGCCAAGTACATCAGACACCCAACTGCCTCGCGATATGGGGCGGTTGTTGACTCTGCATCTTCCTTGTCCAGATAAGCTGCAATTGGTATGGAAACCTTATTTGCGTCGACCTTACCAAAACGATGAAGTATAGACTCTGCATAATGTCCTTGGTCAATGACAACTGAACCATCTTCCCAACGATTGATTCGAATGTTCAGGAAATGTCCAGCTGGTGCCACAGTGATCTTGAAGTTAGCTTGTAGCATCCGCAGGAACTCGTCAATAACCTCTTGGCTTGTGGCAGCAACCAGCCCATCGTCAACGTATAAAACAACTACTAACTTGGTCTGACCTTTATTTTGATAGAAAAGGCAAGAGTCAGCCGTACTTTCAGTCATTCCGTATTTGATCAATACGTCCTTGAAGGTCCTGTTCCAAGTCACACACGATCGCTGCCATCTATGAAACCTTCTAGTTGCTGCATGTAAATCTCCTCTTCCAAGAATCCATTAAAAAATGCAGACTCTACATCGAACTACTGCAATTTAAGGTTCTCAACGGTGGCAATACTCAAAATCGCACGAACCGTGTCAAACCTGGCCACCGGAGCGAAGGTCTCAGCGTAATCCACACCCTCGCGTTGACTGTAGCCACGAACAGTAAGACGAGCTTTATAGCGTGTAATTTCACCATCAGCGTCTCGTTTTATGCGGTATACCCATCCATTGGATATCGCCTTCCGACCCACTGGTAAATTGACAAGAGTCCACGTCAAATTCTCTTCGAGAGATTGCATCTCTTTCTCCATGGCCGATTTCCAATTTTTTTGTTCCGTTGATGCTATCGCTTCCTGGAAACTTTTTGGTTCACACATTTTAGAGACCATAGTTTCTATCAGGCGATCAGGTGGCTTGAGTATTGTCCGGTTCCGAAGTACTCTCCTTGATGGAGGGCCACTGGCTGCATCGAGGAATTCGTCTATGTCGTCCACCTTCAACTATGTCAAATCGGGAACTTTTGTCGTCGACATCGGATGGAAATAATGCCTGAGTTCTTCCAGCTCGCTCCGGCGTGGAGACGACATATTTGCTTCGAACAACCCGATTTCCAGGTTGCACCCAAATTCGGAACCCGTCGATGTCCGACTGGTAACCGACAAACGTGCCTTTCTGACCTTTGGAGTCCCACTTTTTCCGAAGCTGTTTCGGAACATGAACAAAACATTCGGTACCGAAGACATGTAACTCCTCCAAGCGCCCAGTTGCACGTACCCCGATTTTCGCTAGAAAAACCGTGAAAATGCCTATAAAAGAGTACTTTTGCCCTATTTTTAGTAAAGTGTACAAGAAGTATAAATTGACAAACCTGAACGTATTGAAAAATTTTTTCCCTAATAAATGGAGAATAAAAACGAAGTAGCAAGTATGCTAAATAGTAGTAATTCACAATTTAGAAAATTGTCAGAGTTGGAGAATACAAACGTATAAAATCGAATATTTTGATGTAACTGAAGGAAAGAATGGTGAGCAAATAATAGTTAGTATAGAGAATTTTACAGTATGATTACCTGAACGGTATAATAGATTTATACCAAGTATTGAAGAGTTGAACAGTAATTTAAAATATAACGGTAAGAAGAAAATAGGTACTAGAGAGATGCATGATATAGAATTTGTTTAAACGAATAGTTGAAAATATTAAAAAAAATAAAAAAAATAAGTAAAAATAAAAAAAATAAATATTGAATAAATAAAGTACATAAAGCATAAATAAAGTACATTACAACATAAATAAAGTTCATAAAACATAAATAAAGTATATGAAACATAAACTAGACATAAATAAAGAACATAAACTAGACATAAATAAAGTACATAAAACATAAACTAGACATAAATAAAGTACATAAAACATAAACTAGACATAAATAGAGTACATAAAACATTAACATAAAACATGAATCATAAATTAATATAATTTTTTCTTAAATAAATGTATGATAAGAGCTATGAGAAGTTAGTAAAACAATTTAATTTCTCTAAGAAAAAAAAACAATAGATGCTTTAAAATTATATAATCAGAGTGAGTTTGATAAAATTGAAGCCTTAGAGAAACAATATAAACCTATAATTAAAGTATTAGCCATAAAAGAAGCAACAAATGCTATTACTGATGCAAGTATATCAAGAAATGCAATGTTACACTAGCGAAACCCTATAGCATCATCAACTTTAAATGATTCATATGAAGGCGATGAAGAAACAATAGTACCAATGCCAAAGCAAAGAGTAGTTCTACCAGGTAAAATGGCTGTTGTTAATTCCATAGAAGATGCATATTTAAATCGACAACAAGATGAGAGAGACACAACTTACGGAATTAGTCATAAAACTGAACATGGTTATAGAATGGGGCAAAAGATGAATAAAACGAGAGATTTGTTATTTAATGGTTATAAAATAGATTTCGATGAAGATCATATTATATTATACAACAACACTGAACAACAAAATAAGAAATATCCAAAAAATGAGAATATATTGACTTTCTTAACATTGAAACAACCACCTTACGAAGATTGGAATAAATTTAAAAATGCACATGTAGCTGACCATACAAATTATAGAGAAATTTTATTTCTGACAAGGGCATTGCATATGTATGATCAGCCTACACGTCAGATAAGATCTAGTTCAGATAAATATAAACAACTAATATCACCTATGTGGCAAGATTATAATAACTTTAGAGGTGCACCTATATATACATCGTCACCAAAGACCAAGCAACAAGCTGAATTTGATAAAAATAGACCTATAGCATCAACGTCATCTGGGAAAGGTTTATTTAAAAAATATAATACAAAAGAAAAAGAATATGTGTATTGGGATGATCCTAAAGAATTACAAGATCGCTTAGATTATCTAAAAGCCGAAAAACTAGCTCTTAACGATAACGTTCAAAATGAAATAATAAATATAGAGGAGGAATTACTTGAGAGGAATGGTAGCGGTATTAATTTTTTTACACTTAAATGGTACAAAATAAATTTGGAGATAGTGATGAATATCTAGAAAATAATAATGTTAAATTTGTTCCTGGAATAGGGTTTAATTTAACAGATGATGGTCATTATGATATACAAAACAAGAAATTATGTAATGTGGGAATGTCTGAAAATGTGAATGATGCATGTAAAAAATATTATGTTGACTAATTAGTATTAGATAGTATGATAAAAATTGAAACTGACATAAAAATTGAAACAAATGATATGGGTAAATTAATTAATGAACATACGAAGCCTTTGATAAATCAGAGACTTACCACTATATTTAGAGAATTGGATAATCATATTAAAAATCAATTTAAACGGCTGTCAATACCAATTCAATTACGATATAACAAATTTGATGAAGACGGTTTCTATATACGTGAATATAGTATATCTAATGATACTATTTATCGTCTACCATTTAACATAAAAATTGAAAAGTTTACAATATTCCCAAAAGGTGCATGCAGTGAAATACATGTTAATGATAGAGAATTTAAAACATTACCGGATGGCTTCGAGTTGAAAAAACGTGAAAAACTTAGATTTAAACTATTTATAAGTACTGATAATGTTTCATGGGCCAATATAAGTGTTGAATTAATTATTACGCATCAGTAGATTTCTTATGTAATAAATGAGTGAGTATTGTGTTAAATGTAAGACAAAGACAGGTACTAAGAATGTGACTAGAACAACATTTAAAAAAGGTCAGCCAATGTTAAAAGGGGAATTTGTGGTTTGTAATACAAATAAATGTTCATTTATAAAAAACAAATAGGTGATGGTATTAATGAAGATATCGTGGATGAAATACATAAACCATTAAGGCGTAATTTTCAGAGACGTAAAGTTTTAACAATAGCAATTGATGATTTATGGCAGGCTGATTTAGTTGAAATTATTACAAATCAGGATAAAGGATATAAACATATTTTGACAGTTATTGATGTATTTTCTAAATTTGCATGGGCTATTCCAATTCAAAATAAAACTGGAGAAAGTGTATCTAAAGCGTTTAAATCGATTATAACTAACCGCAAACCAACACATCTACAAACTGACCGTGGTCTTGAATATTATAATTAAATCTTTCAGCAATTAATGCATGCCAATAAAATTAATCATTATTCAACATACTCTGAAGTAAAAGCATCTGTTGCTGAAAGATTTAACAGGACACTTAAAGAAAAAATGTGGAAGCGATTCACTGTAAACGGTAATTATAAATGGTTCGATTTTCTACCTCAAATAGTAGAAGAATATAACAATACTATACATAGCACAATTAAAATGACACCTGTACAATAAAAGAAAATGAGAAATCTTTATAAAAAATTTTTGCTCAATCAGTACCTACTAAACCTCCCAAGTTTAAAATAAATGACAAAGTAAGAATATCAATGTATAAAACTATTTTTGCGAAAGGTTATAAACCAAATTGGTCGAATGAAATATTTACCGTTTGTAAAATAATATATTCTGACCCTATTACATATATTAAGGACTATAAAAATAAATTAAAAGAAGGTTGTTTCTATGAACAAGAAATGAGTAAAGCAAAGTACCCCAATGTTTTCCTAGTATAGAAAGTAATAAGACGTAAAGGTAATAAAGTGTTTGTTAAATGGTTAGGTTTTGAAAACACTCATAAAACATGGATAGAAAAAGATGCTATAATAAATTAACAAATTTATTTTGTTATAAATGTATGGTCCAGATTCTTTTATACGTAGAGAATGCATTTAGAAGAATTGATAAAATACCTTCTTGTGATAATTGTGGGTTCTATATAATAACTAAATCAAATAAAAAATATTTTACAAAGCCATGTAATAAAATCAAATAATTCGTAAAATTACTACGTGAACATAAAGAGACGGTTAATCCAAATCACAATGTTTATGGTTTTAATGCAAATGATCAACAAATGTTACTTGAAAAATATACATATTTTCTTTCTTATATGTATAACTCAGATCCAGATAGATCTATAAGTCATAAATATTATATTTGTAAATTATTGGACGAACCGCTCACACAACATAGAAAACTTGAATATGACCTTTTATGGAAAGACTTTCTAGATTATTACGCTAATAGAGAAATAAGGGAAGCAATAAATATTGAAGATTATATTGTTAAAGAAGATCTAAGAAAAGTAAAATTAAAGACTTTAACTAATACGGAATTTTTTCATAAATAAATGACAATACTTTGTAGTGTTTGCAATATTACTAAAGACGTAAATAATTTTCATAAAAATAAAGAGGAATATAATGCAAGATGCAAAACTTGTATGAGTAATTATTATTTCACAAATAAAAATAAACTTAGAGAAAAAGTGGAATGTTAATGTGGAAGATTTGTTGTAAAATAATATCTTCATAGCCACAAGTCTAAAAATATACATTTATGAAATTATTAACAAATTTGTTTTGTAATAAATGGAGATCAACACAATTAAAGAATTACGACAGATTTGTAAGCAAAATGGTATTAAAGGTTATTATAGCATGAATAAATCTGAATTAATATTTCAGTTAAATAGATTCCCGTTTGAAGATGATTTATTTAGTGCACCTAAGCCTATCAGAATTGCAAAAGTAAAATGTGAAGGTTGTAGTACATTTTATGATCCAGAAAAACGTGCAGAACATTTTAGAAGTAATAAACATTTATTTAAACAAAATTGTAGAATTGTAGAGGCTGAAACTGCATTTAAAACTAGGTTGGCCACATATCATATAAATAATAATACTAACATAAGAGACCCTTCAATATTTCTTGCCTCTATTAAATATACTTTATTAAATAAAATACAAGAAAAGTTGGTTGATAATAATCTTAAGGTAAACTTGAAATTATTTTGTAATTATAAACAGCTTGACATTGAATCTGAAATTATTGAAGAACAAAATTTTAAAACACGCAAAGTAGCCATTTTTGATAGTACAGACCTAGAAGAATACTACGCTGAAGCAGAAGAAAAATTAATTGCTGAAGTGGAGGAATTTGAAACAAAGGGATCCGGTTGGGTTTTATATAGTGTAAATTTTATAGAGCTGCGAATTAATAACTATGTTCCATTACGTGGATCTTCTTATGTGGCACTACCAAAATGGATACAAGACAAGAAAGCAGTTGGAAATGTGGAAAATAACGACGACAAGTGTTTTATGTGGTCATTATTATCATTCTTATATCCAGTAGATATAAATACTTGTAGATTTACAAACTATAATAAATATATAGATCAAGTTGAAACAATGTTTAATGGTATTCGATTTCCTATGGCACTGAAAGATATTAGGAAAATTGAAAGGCAGAGTAATATCTCTGTAAATGTATGTATTGATGAGCTAGAAATAATATTTCCAGTATATGTAACAAAAGACATGAAAGATCAACATATAAATTTGTTGTATATAAAGGACGATAAGAATAGTCACTATTGCTGGATAAAAGTATGTCACGATTAGTGGGATCTAAATTTTCTAAGCATAATGGTTCAAAGTATCTCTGTGATCGATATTTACTATTTTTTAATTCAGAGTATAAGTTAAACATTCACAAAGTTGATTGTAAAACCTAAGATTCAGTAAAAGTAATTATATCAAGTGAACCTGAGAAAATCCAGTTTAAAAATTATAGAAATACAATGAAAGTTCCATTTGTTATATATGCAGACTTTGAATGTCAGGTTTTTGTTATTATATGAAATACATACTGTAACGTCGTTTCTTACGCGTTACTGGCTTTCCGCACGCTGCGGTAATTTTTGCTCGGGCGCCAATCAGAAGGAGGGGGGAAACTTTGATACGGTATTTGGGGGATGAGTAAGGGAAGGGACGGAGACGGTGCGTGCGGTTCCGGGATAGCTCGGTGGAGGTTATATCCAAACCGATTTTTGGTTTTGACTAGATAACGGACAGAAAATATCGGCAGAGACTAGTATTTTTGGTCGATGACCTGACTTTAACAATTCAAAAAAACAAAAATGCATCGGCCGGGCTCGAACCACCGACCCACAGAGCCGTAGTCGACTACGCTGCCGCGCCGCTACGGCACACTTATGATATAACATGCATCTTAACATATAAATAACGAGGGTTTTTAACGTCGGAAAACCATACTTCGTTACAATACATAAAGAATATAAGCCGCCTGTTGTATATAGAGGTCCTAATGCCGTAAAAGTATTTATGGATAGAATTAGACAAGAAGCAGAAGAAATTGGTAACTATTATGATGAAATTGAGGAAATGTTACCTCTTACCAATACAGAAATAGAACAATATAACATTAATAATAATTGTACTTTATGTGGGTGTAGGTATACAGAAGAAAATAAAAAAGTACGCCATCATGATCATTTTACTGGAAAATATATAGCATCTCTTTGTAATACTTGTAATTTAAAATGCCAAACTCCTAAATTTGTGCCTGTATTTTTCCATAACTTGTCCGGTTACGATTCGTATTTATTTATCAAAGAACTTGCTTATGATGACCAAGAAATAGATTTAATCGCATGTAATGAAGAACGGTATATAAGTTATTAGTGATGCCGCCGAGACCGAGACTGGTCTCGGTCTCGTCTCGTCTCGTCTCGTATTTCGAGACGACACCGTGATCTTGGTCTCGTCAGGCAAACCGAGACCGAGACGAGACCGATTAATAGTTTCGCCGAGACTCTCGCCGAGACTCTCGACAAAACCTATGAGAATTTTAAAATATTGTTATTGATGTGGTAGGTTTGTTATTGTGATTATTATTGTCTATAAAAATTAAAACTCCATCAATAATACTATATTTACATAAGATATATCATAAAATTTATTTAGAAAAAAACAATGAGCATATATTTATATAAGCAAACTAAACTATCATTTTTGAACTCTGCTTATATTACAATTAATTTTTCAAAAATATTATTTTTTATAAATTATGCTACAAAGCCAAAAAAATAGCTGAGGTACTAACAACTGATTATTATTAAGATAGGTATTGATAAGATTTTTTTCATTTCTAAAAATATTGTTTTATATATTTACTTATTTAACGTTTATCACATGTGCACAAACGAATTTTCGCTTTTCAACGTTATAATCGTAATTCTGCAGATCCGCTTAACGATAAATATTTAAATTAAATCCGAAATATTGTAGCCGGGTACGCTACCACTACCCGTTTCAATAGTATTGTTAATCAGACATTTTTTCATTTTATTGTTCGATATAGGTATATTATTAACTTTAAAACCACACTAGACACTACGACTCTGATAATAAAAAGTACCTATAAATACATATACTTTTTCAAAGAGCTGATAGATACTGCACAATGTCAAATATCATTGTCGAGTCCTATATTAACTTTAATTTGCTTTGTATCCATTATTATATCTTAAATGATTATACATAGTTATCATTAAAACTTATACATTATATTATTTTATATAAGTATTCCTTTGTTTAGTGCTATGAAACGTATGCAAACGCAAATTGGTACGAACAGAACCATAGCCAATCACGTGCTATATATTCAAGGTCAAATAATCGAGAGTCTCGTCGAGATCGAGACTCTCTTCGTCGAGACCGAGACGAGACTATATATTTTTAGAAAATTTCGAGACGAGACGAGACTGGCTAAAGTCTCGTCGAGACTGGTCTCGGCGGCAACACTATAAGTTATACTAAACATACAGATGATCTACAAATTAGATTTGTGGATTCATTTAAATTTATGTCAAGTGGTTTGGAAAATCTTGCAAAGAATTTAAAATATGAACAAAAAACATCATTGACTAAATACTTTAATGAAGATGAGGCTGACTATGTAACTAAGAAACTAGCATATTGCTATGAATACATGGATTCATGGTCAAGATTTACAGAGACAAGTGTTCCACCTATATCGGAATTTTATAGCGAACTAAACGATTCAAACAAAAGTGATACAGACTATGAACATGTATTAAATGTATGGAATAAATTTAATATGCAAAATCTAGGAGACCTTCATGACTTGTATGTAAAAACAGATGTATTATTGTTGGCGGATATATTTGAGAATTTCAGATTAATATGCTACAATTTATATAAATTAGACCGAGCATGGTACTTTACAACACCTGGACTAACATGGAATGCAATGTTAAAATATAAAAAACAGGCATTAGAATTAATATCTGACTATGATATGATTTTAATGATTGTAAAAGGTATTAGAGGAGGAATACGCAGTGTTGTAAGCGGTATGTAAAGGCAAATAATAAATACATGGAAGATTATGTCCCCGCAAAATCAACTACTTATTTAATGTATTTAGATGCCAATAATTTATATGGTTGGGCAATGTCGCAGAAGATGCCATATGCAGGTTTTGAATGGGCCAGTAAAAATATTAATTTAAATCTAGCGGATGATGCAAATGAAGGATATATTGCTGAAGTTGATTTAGAATATCCCATGGAGTTACATTATTTACATAAAGATTTACCACTGGCACCCGAATCAAAAAATCCACCAGGATCTAATCAATGTAAATTACTTACTACACTGGATAACAAAAAAAGATATGTTTTAAATTATAGATGCTTGAAACAATATCTATCAAAGGGAATGGTATTAAAACAGGTACACAGAGTAATTAGTTTTAGACAATCTTATTGGTTAAAGAATTATATAGACTTGAATACGGAAATGAGAAAGAAAGCAAGTAGTGAATTCGAAAAGGACTTCTATAAATTAATGAATAACAGCATATTTGGAAAGTCCATGGAAAACATTAGAAAAAATGTAAACATAATACTATGTCCAAATGCAATAAAAAATTAAAAGCTTATAAGCAAACCAAACTTTAAACATAGAAACATCTTTACTGAAAATCTTGTGGCCATACATATGAATAAAACTAAAATAACATTCAACAAACCAATTTACATTGGTTTGTCTATATTAGATATATCAAAAGAGGTAATGTATGATTTCCATTATAATGTTATGAAACAAAAATAAAAGCATAATATAGAGTTACTCTATCAAGATACGGATTCCTTTATTTATAATATTATCACGGAAGACTTTTATGAAGACGTGAAACATATGATAGATCACTTTGATACATCCGACTATCCTGTTGATAATAAATATAACATACCCATAGTGAACAAAGAGGTACTTGGAAAAATGAAAGATGTAAATATGGGCACTCCAATGACAGAATTTGTTGGCTTAAAGGCAAAAATGTATGCGTTTGATGTATTAGGTAAAACAGTTCAAAAGAAGGCAAAAGGTACCAAGAAAAATGTAGTTAAGAATAATATTACTATTGACGATTATAAAAACTGTTTATTTAATAGCGAGAAGATGTCCAGAACAATGGATACTATTGGCAGTGTAAAGCATGGCATTTATTCTATCAATCAAAATAAAATTGCTCTGAATCCTGACGATAATAAAATATATATACTAGAAAATGGGTTTGACACATTACCATGGGGTCACTATTCTATTAATAAAAATTAACGGTAGTTATATTAATTTTAAAATAATAAATATAAAAAATAATTGTAAATATTTAAATTAAAATATTTAAATAATAGATATATAAAATTATTGTAAATATTTAAATTAAAATATCTAAATACTAAATAGATATAAAAAAAATTTGTAGATATTTAATTTAAAATATTTAAATAATAGATATAAAATATAATTGTAGATATTTAAATTAAAATATTTAAATAGATATAAAATAAAATTGTAGATATTTAAATTAAAATATTTAAATAGATATATAAAAAATAAATGTAGATATTTAAATTAAAACATTTAAATAATAAATATAAAAAATAATTTTAGATAATTAAATTAAAATATTTAAATAAAATAAATGTAGTTAAGATAAAATGTTCTCATTAAAGCGACGGCTATATTTGCCATAACTTTCTCCATATATATGGCTAAAAAATCATATTTCTTTATCCAACAAAAATTACAAAGATCTCTAAACATTTCTATACTCATATCCGTGCCAGCGAAATCATTATATGCATATTTTAAATTAGTACTATCAGTAAAGTGACAAAGTATAATATAGTTTGCATTAACTCTGACCATCTGTTTCGGTATGCGGCTTATTGCTTGACATGTGCATATACGAGGGCTAGTCAATAATTCCGTGACTTTTTGAATATCCCGCCTCTTAACAGGAAGGGCCACACTGCTCTTGTTAACAAGCATATATCGGTTGATTCCTGTCAAATTTGGAACAAGCCACGTCATTTAGTTTGTATGTGTCAGTCATTGAAAGCAGACGACCGCGTTAATTGTGGAGAAAATGGAAAAAAGTGAATTTCGTGTGCTCATTATTTTTTTGGGGAAAACACCATCACTCAAACCAAGGCTAAGCTTGATAAATACTACGGAGACTCTGCACCATCAAATTCAATGGTAAAAAAGTGGTTTACTGAATTTCGTTGCGGGCGTACAAATACGGGAGATGCTGAACGTTCTGGACGTCCAGTCGAGGTCGCCACACTTGAAACAATTGAAAAAATTCACGATATGGTATTGGCTGATCGGAGATTGAAAGTACGGGAGATTGTGGAGGTCATAGGAATATCACATTGCTCAGTGGTTTCGATTTTGATTGTTCACTTGGGTGTGAAAAAGCTAGCCGCAAGATGGGTGCCGCGTTTGCTAACAATCGACCACAAACGCAATCGTGTTACAACTTCGAAGGAGGGCTTAATGTTGTTCAACCGCAATATAGATGAGTTTTTGCGCCGTTTCGTAACCGTGGACAAAACATGGATTCACCACAACACACCAGAGACTAAACAGCAGTCAAAACAGTGGGTCTTTTCGGGTGAATCGGCGCCGAAGAAGGCCAAGGTGGGTTTGTCAGCCAATAAAGTCATGGCGACCGTTTTATGGGATGCACGCGGTATAATCCACATTGATTACCTTCTAAAGGGAAAAACAATCAATGGCGAATATTATGCCACCTTATTGGACCGATTCAATGACGATTTGAAGAAAAAACGACCGCATTTGGCCAAGAAAAAAATTCTTTTCCTGCAAGACAATGCAAGGGTGCTACCATGTATAGTCTCCATGGCGAAATTTCATGAATTGGGCTATGAATTGCTCCCTCATCCACCCTATTCTCCGGATTTAGCCCAGAGTGACTACTTCTTGTTTCCAAACTTAAAGAAATGGCTCGGCGGAAAGAGATTTGACTGCAACGATGAAATCATCTCACAAACAGACACCTATTTTGAGGACTTCGACAAAACTTATTTTTTGGAAGGGATAAAAAATTGGAGAAACGTTGGACGAAGTGTATAGAGCTCAAAGGAGACTTGTAGAAGCATAAATTGATTTTTTGTCAAAAAACCTGTGTCTCTTTCAAAAAGTCACGGACTTATTGACCCGTCCTCGTACAACAAAGACCATAATGTCTACCTCTACTAAAGTAATCTTCAAGTATTTTTATTTTTCGTGTATCAATATCATCAAATATTGCTACTGAATTAGGTTTTACATTTTCTACAGGTGTAACGTCTTCAGCATTTTCAAATTTGAAAAAGCCTATACGATTTTTCAAATGACTATTCATTTCATTTACAAACTCTTCAAGATATTTGTATTTTAGTTGATGTATTGATTTTGAATAAACATATATATTTTGATATATTAAACCGTTATGCGTATCTGTTAACATTTGTAATATAATGTTTGTTTTACCACAATTTGATGGTCCACATATTATACATCTTATAGTGTTGGGGAAAATTTTAATTCTATTTTGTTGCTCTGCTTCTATAGTTATATTCTCTAAACCATTTCCTACTTTTTTAATTTTAAACTCCATTTATAAGCGATTAAAAGTCTTTTACTACCGTGTTTGTCAAGCTACTATATTTTATATTTGTATCACTAACTATCAGACAGTGTACAATAGTATTTTCTAGAAACTTTTTAATAAACTGAAAGTCAATCTTTACATCTGTAATTGATTCCATTAAGGTCTCGTTTTGATATAAACAATCTATAACAAATATTGGATAGTTTTTATTAAACTCATATTTAGAAACAATAGGTGCATTAATATGTTTGTTATTAAGGAAATATGTCTTTTGAAAGTTTTTAAACATTGTGTATACACAACTATAGTCATTGTGGTCAGTATCTAACATTAAGTTTTCCCGTGGATAGCCATAGTTGTTTAATAATGCTTTTATATCATGCAGGTCAATAAAATCAAATTTTGAATTATCTACAGTTACATCTGTATCACCATTTTTAGAAAACGCTATGATAAAATATTTTGGACGTTTTGCTAGGGTTGCTACTCGCCATGTATATTTCATCACATCTTTAGGAATTGTAGGATTACATTCATAACTCCATGAATTATAATTTATTATTTACTGTTTGTTTGAAGCTATAAGATTACTAATTTCTATTTGTTTTTCCAATGTGGGAATTACTAGTGGCATACTCCAATATACTTCTGAAATATTTATTTGTTAATTGTCTTTTAATGTCACAGGTGCTAATAAACAATTTGAATCATCGGTTGCCCTAAGTAGCAGTAGTTCCTGACTGACACGTAAAATAGCTTTATTATATGTTTCCAATTCCCCGAAAATATTTTTCAGTGGTACAGTAATGGAAAAATATCCCTTTTAATCTAAAACATTCTCAGTGCCCCCGCCATCAAACATGTCTTGTTTATTAAAAGTAGTTAAACCTTTAATTGTTGTTGTATACCCTGTGGCAATAATTACTTCTACTTCTTTACTGGATATTAAATTTTTTATTAGTGAATAGAGATGCATTATTCCATTTTGAACAAATTGAATCGTCTTATAATTAGCAGATGTCAGTGGGGTACCTTTGCCTATAATCTGACCGGCTATTACAAGATTATTGTTTGTAGTGTTATTATTTTTTTTTTATCAAACTATAATAAATATAGTGCTATAAAATTAAATGTGAAATGTTACTTGTAATTGATTATTAAACACTGCACTATTGCGATAAGCAAGTACTAGAACAGTTTTTTTTTATTTATTTTTTTTTTAATATAACTTGTGAAACTAAAAAAGTTATAATTTCAGTTGAAAGAATGTGTGAATCAAACAAATAATTAGTTATTATTATAGAAACCATCTGTATATATTCACATTTGTGAAACATACGTCGCATAGTTAGAATGTGCAGGAATCAGTTTAGTACAAAAGTTTAAGAGACTACAAAAACTATAGATTTGTTAAAAATATAGTGAGAAAGAGAAAAAAAAAAAAGATTTAATATTAACTGAATTATTAACATTTATGAAAAGAAAGTTGGAATACACTGTTTCAGATTAGTTGCAACAAATCAGTAGCACGAAGAAACGCAAGCACTTTACCAATGCTCGTTCCATTATTTATTAAATATTTCTCCAAAGAACCCTCAATGCCAGCATTGCGACGTTGTAAATCGTAACTAGGACACTGCTCGAAAATATGCTCAAGAGTGAGCCTAGTGTTACAAGTGGAGCAGAGCGGTGGCTGTTCGCCTAGTAACAAATACAAGTGTGTGAGACAAGTATGGCCTATTCTCAGACGAGAGATGACCACTTGCTCACACCTTTTTAGGTGGAGCGGTGTTATCCACCGCTCCACTGACCTCTATACACGTCGTAATTTACTAGGAGATGTATTCCACTCCTCCTGCCATAATTTAAAACAATGCGTTGACACAGATTTTAACACATCATCAGCGCGCAATGGGTGATAAACAACGTATCTGCCGATGGCTGCACCAAGAGCAGCTTGGTCGGCATGGTGATTGCCGGGTATCCCAACATGTCCAGGTATCCACATAAAAATAACTTCTCTTCCTAGCTCAAGTAACCGTTCGATTTCTCCGTGGATGTCCATAATGGTAGGATCGATGGAGAATCTGCTACAGATGCCTGAGATGGCACTCAAGGAATCGGTGCAGATAAGCAGGTGACGATGTTCATCAACAGATTGACGGGAATGCCGAAGAGAATATAGGATTCCGTATAGCTCGGTTGTGTAAACCGAGCATATGGGTGATAATGTGAACAGTTGGGATAATCCGTCAGTCACAAATGCGCAACCAGAACTGGAGTCTGTCTTAGAGCCATCAGTATATATGTGCTGAAATTCAGTGTACTTTTGCAGTTGAATAAAAAATTCAACTAGGTATATGATATGAGGAGTGGAATCTTTTGGCAGACAGGTTAGTTCAAGGTTTGTTTTAATAGAACGGTATGCCCAAGGAGGCATTTTTCCATAATTACGAGTTAAGACCGGCCCTTGGTTATTAATGATGGAGTTTAACAACCTCGGGAGCTTAAGTGCGAGTGGATAAAGAGCTGTTGCACTATTCGTGTATAGTTGGTTTAACTCGAAATTATCAAGAAAGATGGAGTATTTGATGTGCTGCGTCAGCGTTTGAATTTTGCACATATACCTCAATTGAAGCTTCATGTACCTTATGTGAAGTGGCGGTACACCAGCTTCACAGTGCAGACTTGAAATTGGAGTAGTTCTAAACGCACCAGATATAGTTCGGACGCCAGCATTGTGTACAGTTTCTAGCTTTTTCAAGTGAAGTGAACTAGCTGTATAAACAATGATTGAACCATAGTCTATCCTAGACAAAACTAGGCTAGTGTAAAGTCGCAACAAAGAGTTCCGCTCGGCTCCCCATTTTGTGGTGGCAATACATTTGAGTGCATTCAATGACTTTCGGCATTGGGCTGTAATGGTGTTGATATGTTTTAGCCATAAAAGACGACTGTCGAAAATAACTCCAAGAAACTTCACATCATCCACAATCTGCACTGGTTTATCGTAGAGTGATATAACAGGACAATTGTGGGACTTCCTTAGTCGACAAATGTCGATTGCACAAGTTTTATCTGTAGAAAAACGGAAACCACGGTCAGATGCAGCCAGTGAAACAATGTCAACGGCTTGCTGTAATCTCTCTTTATATAGAGCAAGCGATCTAGATGAAGTAAAGATCGTGAGGTAATCTACATAAAGACAATAATCGACAGTATTCGGAAGGTTGGAAACAATGTCATTGATAGCGATAATGAATATAGTGACACTAATAGAGGAACCTTGGGAACACCGTTTTGCAATGATTTTGAAGAAGAAAAGGTTTCTCCAACTCGGACTCGAAATGAACGGCTTATTAGACAGTTTTCGATAAATTGAGGCAGACGGCCACGTAAACCCCAATTGTACAATTTTCGCAATATTGCATATCTCCATGTCATGTCAAAAGCTTTTTCTAGATCAAAAAACACGGCAACAAAATGGTTGCGTTTTAAGATGCTAGATTGAATAGCATTTGTCAGATACACATGAAGGTCAGTAGTAGAGTGTTGCTGACGGGAACCACATTGATGGTTATTAATGAGATTGTGAGAATCTAGATACCAGCTAAGTCGGTAATTAACCATGCGCTCGTATAACTTTGACAAATGACAAGTCAAAGAAATGGGCCGGTAACATGATGCTGAAAACAAATCTTTACCCTTTTTATGTACTGGTACAATGATGGCTTCACGCCAGATATCTGGGTAAATATTTTCCACCCAAAGACGGTTAAGAAACTCCAGTATTCTAAGTTTGAATTGGGTGGGTAAATGACGAATCATTGCGTAAGCAATCTCATCATACCCAACTGATGTATTAGCTGTGTGACTAAGTGCCAATTCAAATTCTGCAAGGGAGAACAATGAATTGTGAAACTCAAAATTATCTGAGCTGAAGTTTAGCGGAACTTCCTCATTGGATTTTATACGTAGAAAATGTAGCGAGTAGTGGTCCGAATGGCTGACAGACTCAAACTGATTTGCTAAAATCTCACAAATCTCATCTCTAGATGTGTGTATATTACCATCAACCTTAAGCATAAAGGAACTTTTCTTATAGCCGTTCATGAATCTTATCTTCTTCCATAGCAGACTTTTATCGAAATCAGAGCCAATTGAAGAGACAAAACCACGCCAAGATTCAGTTTTAGCCTGTAGAATAGTACGTCTGGCTTGAGCTCGTTCTTTTTTGAAGGCAATTTGGTTAAAAAGGGTCGGATTTCTCCAGTACACCTTAAGTGCGCGTTTTTTAGATCGAATATCGGAAGCTACATGCTCATTCCACCATGGAACTGACTTTTTTCTAGGATATCCCGAAGATTTCGGAATTGAAAGTGAAGCGGAGTGCAAAATAGAGTCATTTAATTGACGTGGTTCGACATTTACATCTGCAGACGATTCGGGAAGCCTAATGTTGTAACTGAAAGCTTGCCAATCAGCCAGGTCAAATAGCCATCGTCTTGCCGAAGTTTGAGCATCTGAAAAAGTAGATGAAAGAAAAGAAACAAGAATTGGAAAATGGTCACTAAAATGGGCATCGTCAACTACCTGCCACTGAAGATGGACAGCTAGAGAAGAAGTAGAAACGATAAATCGATTGCCGAAAAACTTCTAGATCTAATGTTCATGTACGTGGCTGAGCCAGTATTGAGCAGAGTGACATCATTGTTGTCGAAGAAGCTCTCAACAATTCGACCACGGGCATCTGTGCTTACAGATCCCCAGAGTATATCGTGAGAATTAAAATCATCGACAAGAATGAAAGGAGTAGGAAGTTGTCGCGTTAAGTCCTCAAGATCCTTTAAGCTCCAGTTGCCATCTGGTAGGTAAACATTGCAAATTGTAATTTTACGAGGTAAAAATACCTGGTATGCCAGTGCCTGTAACTTTGTTTTCATGTTACACTCATTAAAAGGCATAGAAGCATCAAGGATAATTGCAACGCCACCATTGGCACGAACAAATGGGTCAACATCTTTGCGGCAAATTTTATATCCCTGCAAGTTGAAAGTCTGGAGAGGTTTCAAGTGACTCTCTTGGATACAAACAACTTTTGGATTATAGTCAGCTAATAACAGTTTTAGCTCTGCTAAGTGATTAATAATCCTATTGCAATTCCATTGCAGGATAAACGAACTAAAGATGAAGAAAGAAGAGAAATATTAGAAAACGAGTCAGAAAGAAGGCTGACTAGTGACGAAATCTTAGAAAATGCTATGTTATCGCCCTTCTCAACTTACCCTTAGCCCACCCACGTCTATCCTTGGGTTTTCGGGCATTTTCTACTGTCTCATTATCAATCGACATAGCGCTTGATTCTGAATCGGAATTTGAAAGATTTGGATTCTGTCCCGATAGAACGGGAGCAAGTGAATGCATGACATTAACTTTAGGCTTTTTATTTGAAGATTCGAATGTACCTGACAAAACAGGTACTGCAACAGTAAGTGGTGAGGGTTCTTCAGATAAACAAGTGGAATTAGTAGTGGAAGACAAAACAGTGCTTAAGATAGTGCCTAGATTTGTGGTGATAGCTTCTGTTATCATTTTTTTGATTTCCGGAATTAGAAGTGCAGCGATGTCATTCATAGATGGGATAATATGTGTTGCGGGCTTAGCTACTGTAACTTTAGCATAGCTTTGCGCCTGAATAAGAGAGTTTTTTCGCATGAATTTTCTAGCATCCGGGTAGCTGCAGTTATTTAGCGTATTATATTTTACGATTGCGTATTCCTCTTTAAATTTAAAACAATTCCTTGAAAGAGCAAGATGACCTTCTCCACAGTTCACACATTTTAGTGGCTCCGTGCAACGTTCTTCTTCATGTGGTGCTTTGCCGCAAATACATAATTTACTCTCTTTACAGAATTTAGAAGAGTGCCCGTACTTTTGGCAATTATAACAACGCATGGGATTAAGAATGTATGGCATGGCAGGTAAACTGTACATAGCCACACGAATTTTTTCTGGCAACTTGTGGAGTTAAATTGAAACAATTATAGACACAGTGTCTTCCACTACGCCACTGACCTTGCGTGTAATCCTTCTGACCTCAGAGACACGTTGCGAACTAAGTTCAGAGCATAGCTCATCGGTAGTGCAGTTTAGAAGATCCCGACATGTAATTACACCCTTCACTGTATTTAGGGTTGCATGACAAGTAACTTCTACTGGAAATTCAGAAAAAAATTTTGTTTGTAGCAATCGAGTTGCTTGTTTAGCCGATTTCGTTTCAACCAACAACCCATCTTTAATTTTTTTAACTGACTGAACTTCACCAAAAAGACTTTAGATCTGTTTGCTGATTAAAAAGGGACTGACCTTGAAGAAGTCGGTACCGTCCTTTTTTTTTTGATGACCAGAAACCGGGGACTGGAATCCACCGTCAACTGGCTCATCACTCGTTGCTTTTTAGCAGGGTTTAAAACAACGGAGTGGTTACCTCCTCCGTCAAACTCATCGTCCGCCAGAGTGGACAGTTGTAAAAACAATTAAATTGAAACGCACCTAGAAATATTTCCTCGAAATGAAAAACACGATATCAACCAGAACGTAAAAACAAAACCAGACCAAGGTGAAAGAAAGTATAACAATCAATGAACGAAATAGATGAGACGTACACAAAACCAATGATATTCAATAAAAGTATCAATATGTCAAAATCAATTTTTTTTTACAATAAGGACTTACCCCTATAAACGAAATATTTGATTAGGATACCAAACCATATACAATGAACACAACACAACACAAAATCTTATGAAGAATATTACAGCGAATTACAAAAAAGTTTATTTTTACTCCACGTTTCTGTTTATTATATGCAGGATCGCCTATATACATCCCATTACCAAAAACCTTCTCGCCTACCTTTTTACCTGCTTGCAAAATTGCACATGTTCCTATAGCGGCTAATGAACCTTTAATTAATTGCATTACAGCTGGAATTGCGAATGGAAGAAAGCCGCCATTTATTACAGCAATATCAGATAATGCACCGCCTAATTTTATACATGATCCTTTTATTATTGGTGCTGCTGGAAAAAGTATTACCTCAAGATCTTCACTTCATACCAATCTCTTGCTCTCTGTCAGGAGAGATTATAGCAGGCTAATGACTTAGTTTATTTGGCTGCATCCGACCGGTGGTTTTCGTTTCTCTGTGGAGAAAACCTGTGCTTTCGACTTTTGTCGCCTACGTAAAGCACACAACTGTCCTGTCGTATCGCTTTACGATAGACAATTGCGGAAAGTGAATGAGGTGAAGTTTTTGGACATAATTTTCGACCATTGTTTTTTATGGCTGAGACAAATCAACACTGTTTCTGCGCAGTGCCAAATGTCATAGAATGCTATCAAGTGTATTGCCTCTATAAAATGGGGAGCCGATAGGGACTCTCTGCTAAGACTTTACGTCAGTATAGTTCTATCCAGCATAGACTTCTGTGCTACCATTTTGTACACTGCTAGGGCTACTCACTTGAATAAGCTAGAACGAATACACAATGCTGGAATTCGAGCATTCACCGGTGCTTTCAGGACTATCCCAATTGCAAACCTTCCCTGTGAAGCCGATGTACCACCACTTCACATAAGGTACATGACACTTGGTTTGAGGTACGTCTGTAAAGTTCTTTCGCTCACGCAGCATATAAACCATTTCATATTTTTCAATAACCGAGACATTAAACCTTCCATATAATTATAGTTCAAATTCTTTCTATCCGCTTACACTGAAATGCCCTAGGTTGTTCAATACCATCATTGACAACCAAGGGACTGTTTTATCGAGAATGTTTACCAACATCCCTCCATGAGCATCTCTTTCTTTAACGACAAATCTACAGCTGACCTACTTGCCTAAAGATTCTACTCCTACCACCATTAACTTGATTGAATACTACATGCAATTGCAACAGTACACAGACTTGCAACACAAATATATATATATATATATATATATATATATATATATATATATATATATATATATATACATATATATATATATATATATATATATATATATATATATATATATATATATATATATATTTATATATATATATAAATAAATATATATATATATATATATATATATATATATATATATATATAAATATATATATACATATATATATATATATATATATATATATATATATATATATATATATATATAGATATATATATATATATATATATATATATATATATATATATATATATACATATATATATATATATATATATATATATAAATATATATATATATATATATATATATATATATAGATATATATATATATATATATATATATATATATATATATATATATATATATATATATATATTTATATATATATATATAAATATAAATATATATATATATATATATATATATATATATATATATATATATATATATATATATAGATATATATATATATATATATATATATATATATATATATATATATATATATATATATATATATATATATTTATATATATATATATATATATATAAATATAAATATATATATATATATATATATATATATATATATATATATAAATATATATATATATATATATATATATATATATATATATATATATATATATATATATATATATATATATATATATATATATATATATATAGCAGAAAATGACTCTTAAAACATTTGGTTGATATATATTTCTTTCTGGTTGTATGCGCGGTTGTCTGTGCAGTTCGTTCAGAACTCGAGAGGTACGATTTAAGCACTGGTACGACGAGCAACCTTACCCTATATGTATATATATATATATATATATATATATATATATATATATATATATATATATATATATATATGGCATCTGTCAAAGTTATATGAACGCACGATCAATTATCGACTCAGCTGGTCTCTAGAATCCCACAATCTCATCAACCAACATCAATATGGATTTTGTTGGCACCACTCCACTACTGACCAGCATGTGCATCTGCCGAACGCTATTCAATCTAGCAACTTAAACCGCAACCATCTGTTTGCCATGAATTTTGATTTAAAGAAAGCTTTTGACATGACCTGAAGATTCGGAATTCTACGAAAACTGCACGACTGGGGTCTACGAGGCCATCTGCCTCAATTCGTAGAAAACTTTCTTACGAACCGGTCCTTTAGAGTGCGAGTTGGACCAACAATCTTTTCTTTGCGACCGTTGCAAAACAGAATTCCTCAAGGCTCTTCCATTTGTGGTTCACTTTCTTGATTGCAATCAATGACATTGTATCCAATCTGCCGAATACTGTTGATTGTTGTCTGTATGAAGATGACCGCACTATCTTCACTTCATTCCAATCTCTTGCTCTTTGTCACGAGAGATTACAGCAGGCTGTTGCCTTAGTTTGTTTGGCTTCATCCGACCGTGGTTTTCGTTTCTCTGATTAGAAAACCTGTGCTATCGACTTCTTTCGCCTCCGCAAATCAAACAACTATCCTGTAGTATCGCTTTGCGATAGACCAGTGCGGATAGCGAATAAGGTGAAGTATTTGGGCATAATTTTCGACCGGCGTCTCTTATAGATGAGACAAATCTATACTGTTTCTACGCAGTGCCGAATGTCATTGAATGCTATCAAGTGTATTGCCTCCACAAAATGGGGAGCCGATAGGGGCTCTATGCTGCGATTTTACGTCAGTCTAGTTCTATCCAGTTTAGTTTTGTGTGCTACCATTGTGTACACTGCTAGTGCTTCTCCCTTGAGGAAGCTAGAACGCGTACACAATGCTGGAATTCGAGCATTCACCGGTGAGTTTAGGACTACTCCAGTTGCAAGCATTCACTGTGAAGCCGGTGTACCACCACTTCATATAAGGTACATGACACTTGGTTTGAGGTACGACTGTAAAGTTCTTTCGCTCACGCAGCATATAAACCATTTCATATTTTTCAATAACCGAGAGTTAAATCATCTATATACTTATAGTTCAAATTCCCTCTATCCGCTTACACTGAAGCTCCCTAGGTTGTTCAATACCATCATTGAAAACCAGGGGACTGTTTTATCGAGAATGTTTACCAACATCCCACCATGACCATTTCTTTCTTTAACGGCATACCTAGAGCTGACGAACTTGCCAAAATATTCTACTCCTAACGCCATATACTTGATCGAATTCTTCATTCAATTGCAACAGTACCCAGACTTTCAACACACAAATACTGATGGCTCCAAGACAGACTCCGGTACAGGCTGTGCTTTTGGCACTGATGGCGTATCCCAGGCGTTCCCACTAAGTGACGTCACCTGCTCATCTACACCGAATCTCTGAGTTCTATCTTAGGCATCGGTAGCAGATTCTCCACAGATCCAACCGTTTTGCACATCCGTGTAGAAATCGATAGATTACGGGAGCTAGAGAGAGATGTCGTACCCATGTGGATACCCGGACATGCTGAGATACCCGCAAATCACTGTGCCGACCGGGCTGCTCTTGGAGCAGCCAACGGTAACTACGTTGTCCGGCAGCCCTTGCGTGCCGATGATGTGTTGAGGTCTGTGGCTGTGCATTTTCTTAATTTATTGCAGGAGGAGTGCAACTGTTCTACGAGTAAATTTCGTCGTGTTAAGGTGTCACTGGAGCGGTTGATAGCACCGCTCCGCCTAACAAGGTGTGAGCAAGTGGTCATCTCTCGTCTGATAATAGGCCATACTTGTCTTACACACGTGCATCTTTTACAAGGACAACAACCACCGCTCTTCCCCACTTGTAACACTCTCGAACATATTTTCGAGCAGTGTCCTAGTTGCAATTTTCATCGTCGCAATTCTGGCATTGAGGGTCCCATGCGTACTTCGTTAAGCAATAATACAACAAGCATTGTAAGAGTGCTTTCATTTCTACGGGTAGCAAATCTGAAAGGGTTCTCGTCTCTTTGCTCCATAAATGATAATACTTCAATTATCATTTCTTATCTGTTTGCTCCACACTATATATCGGCTGGGCTGTGGTTTTTTGGATTCTATAAAAAGCCTCAGTTCTTGACTGGTGTTTGAACATTCCAATCTCGCAATGGTCTTTCACACATGTGAAAGTATAATATCTTTAGGATGTATTTAAGCTAAATCTGATGTTTTTTTTTCTCATTACATTCATTTTTATATTTTTTGTTAGTTATTTATCTTTTATTTATTTCCTTTTTACAGTTTGCATCGTCGCAATGCTGGTATTGAGGGTCCCATGCGTATAACACTAAGGAATAATGCAACAAGCATTGTTAATGTGCTTTCATTTCTCCGGGTAGCTGATTAGTTCACGAAAATCTGAAAGGGTTATCTTCGTTTCGCGTCGTAATTGTTAATACTCCAATTATGATTTCTTTTCGTATTTCTCTACACTATATTTCAGCCGGGGCTGTGCATTTTGTGGTTTCTATATAAGACCTCAGTTCTTGACTTGTGTCTGCACATTCTAACCGTGCAATATTCTTTTACGCATGTTAAAGTTTAACGTGTTTCTTTAGTCTTTATTTGATGGTTTTTTTTTTCTCAATTGATTAGTTTTTATTATCTTTGTCAGTTATTATACATTTTTCTTTCTCTCCCCTGTTATATAAAATCTGGTTTTCTTTTACATATACTATTTTTCATCTTCACTTGTACAAGTGGTAATGACCATAGTAGTCGATCCGCAATTTGAATAAAATAAAAAAATAAAATAAAATGAAATATATATATATATATATATATATATATATATATATATATATATATATATGACAGATGCCAAGTCAAAGATATTGGACGGTAGCTTGATGCAGAAGACACAACTTTGCCCTTCTTGTGTATGGGCACAATTATCGCTTCGCGCCATATGTCAGGATAGACATTTTCAACCCAAAACTGGTTGAGAAATTACACTAATCTGAGTTTAAATAGGGTGGGTAAATGACGATACATTGCGTAAGCAATACCGTCATACCCAACAGAAGTATTGGCTGTGTGCCTCAGTGCAAATTCAAATTCTGCTAGAGTGAATATTAAATTATCACTCTCAGAATTATCACACTCAAAGTTTAGAGGAAATGCTTCAGCCGCTTATGAGCGTAGAAAATGGAGCGAGTAATTGTCCGAGTGACTAACGGACTGGTTTGCTAGAATCTCACAAATATCATATCTGACAGTGTGTACCTGACCATTAACCTGGAGAATTGGAATATGGGAATTTATCTTGCAACCGTTCAAATACCTGATTTTCTTCCAAAGCAGTTTTTGGTCAAAATCAGTACCAAGAGAAGAAACAAATTCGCGCCCAGACTCAGTTTTAGACTGAAGAATTGATCGCCTGGATTACGCACGGGCTTTTTTTAAAGCAATTTGGTTTAAAAGTGCCGGATTTCTCCGGTAGACTTTTAGTGCGCGCTTTTTAGAACGTATAGCAGAAGCAACGTGTTCATTCCACCATGGAACAGACTTCTTTCTGAGACAACCATAGGATTTCGGTTTTGAGAACGAAGCGGAATGCAGAATAGATGTTTAGATGTTGCAGCTCGACATTTAAATCTGGTGACGGTTCGGGAAGCATAAGGCTGTTGGCGAAAGATTACCAATTGGCCAGATCAAATAACCATCTTCGTGCTGTTATTTGTGCAACAGGAACAGTATTTAAAAGAAACGACACAAGAATGGGAAAAGGTCACTGTAATGGGCATCGACGACTACCTGCCACTAAATATGGGCAACTAGAGTAGGGTTATAGAATGAAAAGTCGATTGCCGAAAAACTTCTTGACCTCATGTTTATGAACGTGACGGAGCCAGTGTTGAGAAGCGTGACATCATTGTTGTCCAACAAGCTTTCGACAATTCGACCGCGAGCATCTGTGTTTACGGAACACCATAGTGTATTATGAGAATTAAAGTCTCCGACAAGGATACAAGGGGTCGAAAGCTGCCGTGCTAAGTCCTCGAGTTCATTTAAGTTCCAGTTGCCATCTGAAAGGTAGACGTTGAAAATTGTAATTTTCCGAGGTAAGAATACCTGGCATGCAAGTGCTTGTAACCTTGTTGTAATGTTACATTCTTTGTGTGGAATAGAAGAATCAAGTACAATTGTAACGTTACCATGAGCACGTGCAACTGGATCAACATCTCTGCACTAGATTTTATATCCCTGCATGTTGAAAACTTTGAGAGGTTTTAAATGACTCTCTTGGATGCATATTACTCTGAGGTTATTATCAGTCATAAATAGTTTTAACTCAGGTAGGTGGTTGACGATTCCATTACAGTTCCATTGACTGATGAACGAATTAGACATAAGAAATGAAGATAGAAAGGAAAAGTAAAAGTCAGCAGGTGAAGGCTGACTTTATGAGTAAATTCGAAACGCATTACCGTTTCGGTTACTTTGGTCTGCCCTTAGCCCACATACGCCTATTTTTGGGTTTACGAGCATTTTTGATCGTTTCATTGTCAATCGACATTGCGCTGGACTCTGAGTCGGAGAAAGAAACATTTGTAGCCTGCCCTGACAGGACAGGAGCTGGAGTTGGCATTAAATTAGAAGGAAGCACATTGTCTTGCGATTGGGATGTACCTGGCAGAACAAGTAGTGGCACGACAGGAGGAGACGATTTTGCAGTGATGCTAGTTGTTGTACAAGTGTTAGAAAGATCGGCGCTAATGATAGCGCCCATATTAGTAGAGATTGCCTCCATAATCATTTTTTTGATTTCTGGTAAAAGAAGTGCAGCAATGTCGTTAACAGAGGTAGGAGAAATAGCAGGTTTAGCTGCAGCAACTTTCGCAAAGCTCAGTGCCGGAACTGCAGAGATCTGAAGTACAAAGGCTCTAGCTTCAGGAAAGCTACACTTGTTTAGAATTTTGTATTTCATTTAGCATACCCTTCTTTAAATTTTGAACAGATTTTGGACAGGGAGAGATGATCTTCACCATAATTCACGCACTTTACCAGATCGGTACAGCGCTGTTCATCGTGGGGTGCTTTTCCACATATACAAAAAAAATTTATCCTTGTATGTTTTTGAAGAATGCCCGAACTTTTGGTACTTGAAGCATCGCATCGGGTTGGGAATGTAAGGCCTAACAGACAAACTATACATTGCTACTCGGATTTTAGCTGGCAACTTATGCAGTGAAAATGAAACAATAATGGACACAGTGTCCTCCACTACGCCATTGACTTTGCGGGTAATACGCCTGACCTATGCTTTTAACTCTGAGCATAGCTCATCAGTTGTGCAATTTAATAAATCGCGACACGTAATCACTCCCATGACGTTAATGAGGGTCGAGTGAGAGGACACCTCAACAGGAATATCAGTAAATACATTGGTTTGCAGCATCCGAGTTGCTTGCTTAGCAGATTTTGTTTCTACCAAAAGGTCTTCTTTAATTTTCTTTAAACACTGCACCTCGCCAACCTAACTATACAATTGCTTATTGATTAAAAGTGGGCTGACCTTGAAATAAGCAGATCCGTCCCTTTTTTGATGACCAGAAACCGGAGACTTGAATCTACCGTCAACTAGCTCATCAATCGCTGTTTTTTGCAGGGTTTAAAACAGCGGAGTGGTTGCCCCCTCCGTCAAACATCCCGTCCGCCAACGCGGACAATTAATAAAAACGAAAGAAAGTAAAGAACCCACCTGAAAATAAAAAAATGTAGCCAAACTACGAAGAAAGGACAATATTCAATTGATTTGAACGAAACCAAAAGAATTTGGCCGATAACCAACCTAAACGACACCATACACAGCAAAATAAACACAAACAAACAAGAAAAAACCTAAGTTTCGACACGAATTTTATTTGTTTACAAATAAAATGTATACGCTCAGAGCTCACGTAAAGAACGTCCGCTCTTTCCTGTACTCAACTGTAGAACACTTGTGGTAGGATAAAATAAATATATCAAATAATTTACTTCGTATATATATATTTTTACTTTCTTATACGCAGTATAAGTAGGTATTGTAATCATGAAAATTTTCGAACTCGAGATTTTAACGGAAATATACGTTTTGACCTTCCCTGAATCGATTCCAACTATTTTTGGAATGACGTCCGTATGTGTGTGCGTGTGTGTGTGTGTGTATGTGTGTGTGTGTGAGCGCTCTACAACCCAAACGACCAAAGGGAAACTTATGAAATTTGAAACTTAAGATTTGTATGTGCCTGGCAAGAAAACCTCTTTTTTTGAAAACAATATTCCGACCGGAAGTGCATGTTTACCCTAGTAATTTTTTGCAGATTCTGCAATTACTCAAAAATGGTTAGAGTTACAGAAAATGTTTGTGAACAAAAATTAATGATGGTAACTTTTGTTAGAATCTTTTTTCCAAAAAAAGTACTGGTTTCAAGATATATTTCTGCTTATTATATATATTGTAACATATATCGTATCATCTGCGCCTGTCAATTGTTTTAGTGTAAAAGCGATCCAAAGATTAGAACAAATATTATAAATCAGAAAAATAATGTAACTATGATGTGGTTTAACCCATTTGCGTATAGGAAAGTTCGGTGCATGACACTGCAGATGTTTTAAAACAATAAACGACAATAACGTAATTATATATATATATATATATATATATATACATATATATGTATATATATATATATATATATATATATATATATATATATATATATATATATATATATATATATATATATATATATATATGTATATATATATATATATATATATATATATATATATATATATATATATATATATATATGTATATATATATATATATATATATATATATATATATATATATATATATATATATATATTAATCGTTAAATCGAAACTTGGAGGATTTCAACAAAATACTCCACTTCTTCGTGGTAAACAACCAGCTACAGCAGAAACAGGTCCTTCATCCTTGCAACAAGAAATCGACTTCGTTCCACTGCCGTCAACAACAAGAAGAATCCGTCTACCTGTCAACGAAATCAGGCATCCCAAATGAAGACAGCAACATCTATACTTTTTGTATCTATGTAAGTCTTTCATATTTATGTTCAGCGATTCAGATTGTGAATCTTTGACCACTGTAAGTTCATTAAGTTCTGTAGAAGAAATTAGTAGCGATTCACAGAACGATTTAGAAATAACAGATTTGTTAGATAATCTAAATTTAAACATAATGGCTACTTATAATGATATTGAACAGATATCAAAAATAATCCCCATTTATAATGGAGATGTAAGGTTATTGCCTATGTTCTTACAGGAAGTTCAAAACTTCCAACGTTTATTAGCAACATTGCATATAAGCGACATACAAAAAGTATACGCTTTTTCTTTAATAAAAGCAAAAATCACAGATAAAGCTAAACTTATATTAGCAGACAATACATTTGAAACATGGGAAGATTTAAAACATTTCCTGGAAACAAATTTTGAAGATAAATTAACTTATGGTACCTTATTCTTACAAATAGTAAATATAAGAAACATTTATAATAATAAGATAGGTGAAACATTACAGAATATGGCATACCTGTTCTCTAAGTGTAAATCAAAAATACAATTAACTCAATTTAGCAGCGACCTAAAAAATGCTTTAATAACAGGCTTTCAAAAAGTGATTGTTAAACATTTTATATCATTATTACCCCTAACGAAAAGAGGTGCATTTGTGAATAAAAACCCAGATACTTTAGAACTTTGTGAACAATTGCTTAACAATGAATTCAATTTTGCGCAAAACTCTCATAATTTACCACTATTAAAACAAAATAATTCTTTTGAAAATAAAATCAAATGTTTTAAGAGTCATTTTCTGCTATAAAAGTGGTTTGTAATAAATCCTCGAATCAAGTTAGTTTATTTCAATTTTTTTATAATTTTCTGCGTATCTTTGGAAGTTAATATTGCAAGTTAATTATTGATAAAATTATGTTACTTATTAAATATAAATTCAAAAGAATATATTTAATCGTTTGGTCGAAACGAGATTGTATTGATTTTATTCAAAATTTGATTATGTTCATTTTTAATGTTAACTTGTGCCGTGTCTTAAGTCGTACCCATATGAGATTCCTATATCGTACTGTTATGAAAATGTAATAATTGCGACAAATAAAGGAAATACAGTAATTAATAAAAAGGAATGGTATTTAAAATTAAAAAGATGAAAAGTAATTGGTTTTGTTTTATTTGTGGAATAGATCGAGAGGAAACATGATCAATTGCTTGAAATGAAAATGATGTGCTCACGATTTATGCCCTGGAGCTGATAAAAGATCAAAAAAATATATATGTGACGTTTGATTATGTATCTAATAATCTAATTAATAAAAAATAAATTTTCATTCATTTGTTGCTTATTTTAATCCTTAGGTACGACTTAGGCTATAGGTGATACGACTTAGGAAACAGGTTTCTTTAGTCGTACCGACGTAACTTTTTAAAGATTTAGTTTATTTTACGTGAAAGAATATAGATTTTTTATTTTCTTTATAATAAATAACTACAATATTAGTGCAGGTAGTGAACAACACATTTTATTTTTATTTATTTGATAAATCCTAGGTTTTATACTTTTTATCTTAAGGGATACGACTTGAGCAACGTTACCCTATATATATATATATATACATATATATATATATATATATATATATATATATATATATATATATATATATATATATATATATATATATATATATATATATCTATATGTATATATATATATATATATATATATATATATATATATATATATATATATATATATATATATATATATATATATTTATATATATATAGATATATATTTATATATATACATATATATATATATATATATATATATATATATATATATATATATATATATATATATATATATATATATATTTATATATACATACATATAAATAAATTTTACCGGGTTCCATTATTAAATTTTGAAAGTCTCTACACGAATGTTGTATAATCGCTCCCGCCTTAGTTTGAATTTAGATTCAAGTATATATATAAATATAAGGCACTTTCCAGCAAGGGACCTTTGTCAAACAAAGTCAGACATTCCCAAACACTGGCTCGATTGCTTGTTGGAGTACTTAAGGAGCTATGTACTCTACCTAATAGAGTGCGCGCAATTACATTATCCCTAGATCTTGACAAATTCAATAAGAACCTATTAATAATATTAAACAAATTCGAAGTGTGCAATTTAATTAAATATTTGACATATCAATCCATGCCGAAAATGCATAATTACAATATATTTATGTTGTAATTTACGCGGGACGCAGTGATACCACACTTATAAATTTTGTAATAGTTGGTATGCCAATTACTAATACGGCACTCGACTTTGCTTTTTAGCTGTGAATGGCCAAGTCGAGTTAAGTCGTAATCAGGGCCTGGATTTTGATTCATTCCAATATCTAGATCTTGACTTATTGATGACGTATGCGGTCTTGACTTGTTTCTTAGTGCTAAATTTGAAAAACTCAACATCAAGGGATATGTGATTGCAGCTATGTTCAGCATGATGAAAATTTGAATTTTTCCGCGAATATTATACCACAACAATTCATTGCGAAATTAATTGAAGGTTTAAAAACAGAAATATAAATTTATTACTTACCAAATAGGAAACTTGTATAAAACATGTCTAATCGTAATTTCAAAATGTACAATTGATCACAAAGTCACCTACGATAGTAGTACAATTATTTGCAAGAAAACTCTGATATTTTACATTTTTTTAGGGTAGAAACCCTCATTATATACGGTAGTTTTGGGTTCTGGGAACTCATAATAAGGGAATACCGGCGGTCCATCTAATCCAGAGACAGAATTTTCGGAACTTATTTCAATTATCTGACTATCAAAGTCGTATAAAATTATATTTAATGACGGACCACAATCCGTTCCACATTAGTGAAGGCTTTTTTCCTACGGAATTTTGAACAACAGTCCAAACCTATGAAACATCAATAAATAAAGAATAATTATATATTAGATTCGAAACCTTTACATATAATATAAGGAATATTTACACGTGGCCTCTTCGAAATAGTTATATTATTTTATTTATTGATAATTTTTGTGTCGCAGGACACCAATAAATGTCAAAAAAACTTCAAGTTATCATTTAACCTCAAACAACAGATTCCAATACGAGATTAAAAACTCAAGACCAATTTCGGTATAGGCAAAGTCATGACTCGAAATGTCATTACGTCATGTTGGATCTTTCACGTTTGACCCCTAGGCGGCTACGTGTCGTATTCCAGGAGCAAAGCCCACGTCAGCTTGACTTGCTGAATTAGAATCGAGGCCCTGGAGGCCTATTCCGTGCCACCTATCAACTGAAGCAAAGTTGATGCAGCCATCTATCGTGTGTTTTAAAAACAGGGCCATATGACGTCACCGATTTTGACAAGTCCGTCCACTCTCCGGATAAGTGAATCAACACTAGGCTTCCTGTTGATGCTGTTGATACACGGTAGATTTGTTGCTAGTTTGAATATTTTTTCGCGGTTTTCCAACTATAAGATTGTTGTTAGAAGCCCAACAAAATTTGTCGCACACTCACACGCACACTCACACGCGCACTTACACTCGCACTCACACTCACACTCACACTAACACTCACACTCACACTCACACTCACACTCACACTCACACTCACACTCACACTCACACTCACACTCACACTCACACTCACACTCACACGGACGTCATTCCAAAAATAGTTGAAAACGATTAGGGGAAGGTCAAAATGTATATTTCCGTTAAAATCTTATATACTGCGTATAAGAAAGTAAAAATTGGTGACTCTGAATAGAGCCGATATTTATATTCGTCGATTTGTTTAGAAATACCGTTTAATATAACTGCACGGCTTACTTGTCCCCTTTCCCACCATATAACTACAACAAATAATTAATTAATTTAATTCAATATGCTTCATCATGACCGCCCAGAAGCTGAACACCTAGGCATTGCCAAGACAATTGCACGATTGGCGCTCCGTTTCTACTGGCCAGGCATGTACCACGAGGCGACCAAGTACGTTCGCCAGTGCCCGAGCTGCCAAGAGTTCAAAACCGACCAACAAGGCTTGGCTGGTCAAATGGGACCCCCGAAAGTAAGTCAGCCTTGGGAAACGGTCGCAACGGACATCATGGGACCATTGCCCAGGTCCAGCCGTGGATTCGAATACGTCGTCGTATTCCAGGACAGGCTAACGAAGTGGATTGAGTGTCGGCCCTTGAGGAAAGCCAACGGCGCGGCGATCATCCTTGCACTTCGCGAGTTGATTCTATGTCGGTATGGCTGCCCTAAGACCATGATCTCCGATAACGGCAAGGAGTACGACAACAGAACAGTGCGCAATATATTACAAGAATACAATATCCACCATCACCGAACCCCGCCATATACGCCACAAGCAAATCCGGTTGAGAGGGTGAACCGGGTTCTAAAGCCGATGCTAGCACAATTCTGCCAAACCAACCAACGGCAATGGGATGCGCTGGTCCCGGAATTCATGCTGGCAATCAACACCAGCCAACACAGTTCCACTGGATACCCCGCCGCCTATTTAAACTTCGGACGAGAGCCAACCCTACCTACGGGAGTGCTTGGCAGCACAACGACGGAGGGTACCGACGAACCGAAATTATCCGAGGAACATCTTAACCGCCTGCAAGCACTCAAAGATGTACAGGAGCTCGCTCGCTTAAATATAGCCCATGCGGCCACCAAGCAAAGCACCCACTATAACTTGAGGCACCGAACTCTCACGTTCGATAAAGGCGACAAAGTCATGCGACGTGAACATCCGCTTTCATCCGCAAGTAAGGGTGTTGCCGCCAAACTCTGTCCGAAGTACTCCGGACCGTGGACCATTCACAAGCGCGTATCCTACAAGACCTATAATCTCCGCAATAGAAATGGCAAAAACTTAGCCAAAATACATGTTAAAGACTTGAAACCTGCATTTTCAGACACAACCCCTGATGGAATTACTTTCGCCCATAAAACCGAGCGAGAGGGTGCTCCTGAATGCATGCCTGGTGTGGAAGTGCCCGCTGGACGATCCCAAAACACCACCGAGACCCTGGGGGCCTCCATGGTCACCGCCAAGGACGCCTAGACGAATGGCGCCGATGCGCAGGGTCGCCCAGCAGCCAGTGCAAACCAAGAAGGCGGTGCTGCTCTGCCATTGGAGCCCAACGCCGGCACCAATCTCGCCACTACCAGCCACCCCGTCTCACCACAGACCTCCACTGGTGGCTGTAATGCCACCAAACCCGGACGACTATTTGCGGCTGGACGCATCCCCCATCGCGTCCGCCCTAGCCTCACTACGTGGCATGACCCCGCTTCCCACCCGCGCACCCCCTTCAGAGGCCCAGCCACCGATTCTGCTGCCAACCGAACCCCCCGCCACGAACCCGCAGTCTGCGACCCGCCGGAGACGCGTACTGATGCCAGCTCCAGGAGGTGGCCTGAAGTACGTCACGGTCATGGACCCGACCGCACCCCGAACCGCAAAGAGACGCAGGAGGAAGAAGATGGCGTCCCCGTCATGCTCTGCCCCTAGTATAGTTTATAATTTAAGGTTTTGATACATATATTTTTGTTATGGTTTTTTTTGTATTTTTATTTTTTGTTATGGTTTTTGTAAATAATAAAATGTAAGTATGTGTTGGGGGTTACACAGCCGCTTTCTTTAGTTAAGTTAGGGAGGGATGTGACGAAGTTATGGTCATTTGTACAGCAAGCACCATGGCTACGGGGCTAAGGTGCTTGACTACCGTTCTAGAGGTCCGTGGTTCGATTCGTGGTTGCGAACGATCCAACTTTTTTTTTTGCAAGCCTCGAAACGTTTAATTAGCAGCCTAGTATATATACAGGCCCTAGTTGAAGCATAAAATCACTCTACACCGAGTATTTGAACCGTGGCTTTCCTCGTCGATACCTATTGATCCGAGATTGTCTTGACCGTGGTTTTCCTGGTCGACACCGAGGTTTACAAACCGCGTGGTGAGTACGAGGCGTTTGCGTACGTCATCCACACCGTTTCTTTCCGTTCTTTTCACGCCTAGCGGCAGCCGTGGTTCTCCTGGCAGTAGCTAGGTGTAGTTTCCGACCGTTTTCATTAACCGTTCTTTACCGGTTCGCGATATTCTCGTTTCGTAACTCCGCGTTACTTTTACCGTGCCTAGCAGCAGCCGTGGTTCTCCTGGCAGCAGCTTGGTATAGTTTCCGACCTTTTCTGTTAGGCGTTCTGTTACCGGTTCGCGATATTCTCGCTCCCGTAGCTTCGCGTTACTTTTCCCCTGTCTCGTGGCAGCTGTGGCTCTTCTAGCGGTAACTAGACGTGATTACCAGCCGTTTCACCAACCGTTAATTTTACCGGTTCGCGATTTTTGTTCTATTTAGTCTCTAGGGCAAAT
>OX122902.1:5958604-6038604 GCA_944738965.1 Nebria brevicollis | reverse complement strand
TTAGTAAATATCTATATTTAAAAATATTGGTATTCTTCTCACCGCTTCTTGCGACCCTTAATTAGCACTTTATTTTATTTTAGACTTGAAATTTTAAAAGAGGATAATTTGGAATTTTCCATTCGCCACTTTTTATGAAGAATCACACTAATATCCAGACATCTTATATAGTTTTAAAGAAATTTAGAGCTTTGATATATATAGCTAAAATTTCGTCCGTTAATTATATCCTGAAATGTATACAAATGAAGCAATCAGCAACAATACACGAACTATTCGATATAAGATTATAGTTCATATCGAGGTTTACCGGAAACTGTCGAACTAATATGGATTTAGTTTGTCGTGGCAAAACGTATGACATCTTTTGGGGATGAAATTAAAGTAGCCTCTTTTAGAGCGGTGGTAGTAGTGCTACCACCGCACTAAAAGTGGCTACTTTAATTCCATCCCCAAAAGATGTCATACGTTTTGCCACGACAAACTAAATCCATATATTAAGCGATGTATAGCTTATGCATTACGTTATACGTCTGGGATTCAGCGGAGTTTTCGATATGCATAGTGCGTGCTGATTTGCGCAGACTTACCGGTTCATCAAATGGTAACATTTATAACAAAAAGAAAGAAAATTCACTCGATCCTAATGGAAACATTAACCAAACGGTATGCGGTACTTCACAGTTTATTTGCGAAAGTCGCAAATCAGTAAGAGATATTATTAGATGACACGGAAAAAAATTTTACAGAAATGGAGACGCAAAACGAATTGTTGCAACACAAATCCGTCGTGTTAAAAATTAGTAACAATGAAGTGTTTAATTAGTTAAAAAAAGATGGAACAAGGCTGCAGCGAAGATGACTTATCCGGCGAGGTCCCAGCGTGTGATGAAAATTCATTTAGAATCAGGAGGTTGTAGGTTCATCATAATAAGGCTGTTTACAAAACAAAGTGAATTGAGGTCCAAGTTTAACACACATGTTAGTGTAGATAGTCGGAGTACCATGAATGTGAGGAAATTCAAGCAATCTCTAATTCATTTGGTTAAATTTGGCGGTGAGATACGGGAATAACTGCCCTAATGGAGAATCTTTAAGAAAATCGATGAATCTACGGATCTGGAACAAGCGGATGAGTTCCAGTATCCCTTGTTGGCTATTCCTTATACGATATCAAGAGACTTAGTAAACAGCGACAAAGTAATTGATAGTTGGAATTCACGCTGTGGAAAGGTAGACTAGGTCGTTGTAGTTTATGTGAGAGAACTCTTACAGTTGGTGTTAGCCAACACTCTAACAAATCAGGCTAGATGTGGCATTTCTACACTGTATGACAAGAAGGATCCGCAGTTACGAGCTCTAGAGACATTGGATGTAAGGTCAGAGTCGTGAAAGGCCATGCCTTATCCGCTCGCAGAGCCCTGTGTCCCAAAACAGCTTTTGCGTGAATGCCAACGAACCGCAGAATTCTTAGACAAACTAGATACCACACTAAAGAATCGCCTAAGTAGGCTCATGTCATATTTGAAAGCAGAAGTCGTAGGATTAGAACGAATCGCATTTGCCGTGGAAGGATTCAGCGGAGGTATATCTGATAAGAAACAAAATTGTCCTAAAGCTAAAACAAGCGAACATGGTTCGTATACAGCTGCATATATAGTTAATAATTCAGGAACAGTCAGATGCGTGAGTTGAATATACCAATGTATCTTTCATTATAATATATTACGCTTCATCTGTGCTGACTCTTTACATTTGGAATAACAAGTGATAATACAATAATAAGAACTGGTGGTTCATACAAGATAAAATTTAAAATTCATTCTCATTGCTGTAAGCTATCTGTACACTTCGTAAATAAAGTTTTTTTAAAATAAAAATCTCTATCGAAATTTCATATTTGGATATACGAAACAAATCACGATCGGAATTCACGAAACTGAACTAATCTATTGAAATCGCAATTTCTTCGTCATAACGTTAATTCGCGAATCAAAATATATAAAACAGAAGAAGTGAATCCGTTGCCAAGAGCCACAAAGAGTTGTGCCAGCATCATCAAAGAGGCAGAAAGGGAATCCGTTGCAGAGAGCAACCAAGAGTTGTGCCAGCATCGTCAACTCCGTTCTTAGTTGCAAAGTGCCACCAACAGTAGTGCCAGCATCGCCAACTCCGTTCTTCGTTGCAAAGTAACATCAAGAGTAGTACATTTGGAATAACAAGTAATAATACAATTATAAGAACAGGTGGTTCATAAAAGATAAAATTTAAAATTCATTTTCATTCCTGTAAGCTATCTGCACACCTAGTAAATAAAGTTTTTAAAAATAGAAATCTATGTCGAAATTTCATATTTCGTGTTACGCGATGGTAATCATGTTTTGGAAAAATGTTTTAAAGCGCAGAAACTTTCTTTGTAAAAAAAAGCTATATTGTCGAAAAAGCGGGGATGTTTTCATCCTGCAAGAATCGGCCATTTTACAAGACGTTGTCGCTGTTGTAAAGTCACCCATTTCTCATAAATAATTATTTAATAGTTTTACTAATATTTGTATTACTTTGTATTATTTTAAGTCTAACCATATAATCATATTTCATATTATATTACTACTTCTGAGACTACACATCCGTTCTAAATGTTGTTATCAACCTTTTCTCAGCTGAATTTACATTAAATGTCACGTTCGCCAAGATGGAAGGCGACTTGGTTGTCTCACGAAAGACGCTGAGTCCGTGTGAAACATAAAAGTTTGTAAATGAACGATGCAACATTGGGTGGATGTCAGTACCAGAAGTGTCGCGATCACCGAGTGGAACAGACGTTCTACCAATGTAGTTAAAAAAAAAATATATATATATTTACCAGATACTGCAAACTTTCCAATTTTTCTAACTTTCGATAATATACATATGTATTATAAAATAATAATTCCTACCATTTATACTTATAAAGAAAAATTAAATTTTATACTTACTGTACCATTGGTTACACATGTTATTTATGATACGATCAAATTAAGTAGTCTACCTATTTTGATGGAAGACAGTAATTTTGGATTTATCTATCCTAGCAATCCAATTCTTGTCATTGATCAAACAAGAATCCACTATTTCTTAGTAAAAGAAACATATCTCACCACCTCTTGCAAAATGTATAAATTAAAATCTGAAACTTATATTTGTAGTCAAGGACAACCATTGTTACTTGTAAACTGAGAAGGAGGTTGTGAAGCTAAATTGCTTAAAGGACATGGACAAATTCCTGAATCATGTAATAAAAGAATAATGAAATTGAAAAATAGCATGTGGATCCAAATGATTTTGCCAAATTCTTGGTTATTTGTTTTGCCAGTTCCAGAAACTGTCCAAATTGTTTGCAAAAATAACTATTAATTTAAATGGTACGGGAAAATTTACACTTAAAAGCGGATGTATCGCTTACACTGATAATATAGTATTACCTACTTTAAGTTTTATAAATAGCAATATTGTAAGTGACTTTACACCAAAATTACCCTTCAAATTTAATTTAAATTTGTCAATGAAAAGTGATCTACCTAAACCAACGATAAATTCCAATCATATTGTAAAATTGGAAGAAACTCATTTATTTGATAAAATCAGTCATGATATAAATAAATTGAAAGAAAAAGAAAAAATAGATCTATTAAATACTAAAAGATCTACTTCTAATTTCACTTATTTGATAATAACATTTTCTTCAATTGCGTTAGCAATAGTAATTCTAACGATTTACTTTTGTATAAAATTTAAAAAGATTTATTTAAATTTGTCTTCTGTTAGAAATAATAGAGAAATTACACTTTCTCCTGTTAAATTAATCAATACTACCTTTAGTAGTGCAATTATTAATGAATCACTACCTGCTGAACCTGATATCGAAATGGTTGAGCAAGTTGTTGTCAGAAATGAAAACAGTAGCAATCCTCGCTACCATTTTCAATCTTAGTTGGGAGGTGTTGTAAAGTCACCCATTTCTCATAAATAATTATTTAATAGTTTTACTAATATTTGTATTACTTTGTATTATTTTAAGTCTAACCATATAATCATATTTCATATTATATTACTACTTCTGAGACTACACATCCGTTCTAAATGTTGTTATCAACCTTTTCTCAGCTGAATTTACATTAAATGTCACGTTCGCCAAGATGGAAGGCGACTTGGTTGTCTCACGAAAGACGCTGAGTCCGTGTGAAACATAAAAGTTTGTAAATGAACGATGCAACATTGGGTGGATGTCAGTACCAGAAGTGTCGCGATCACCGAGTGGAACAGACGTTCTACCAATGTAGTTAAATTGTACCAATATTTCGCTTGTTCAATAAATCTCTTTGTTACAACAGACTACGTTGTTGAATATTAACCAAAAACCTTAAAAACCTCTTATTGAGTTAGTAACGAAGTCTCGTCACTAATATTAGACACGAACCACCCATTTCGTTGTATCCGACAATACAACATCGCGAATGTATAAAATGTTTAGTGTGCGGTGAACTACATAATGTCTTGTTATGTACCAAACTGGCAAAGACGAACAATGAAGATCGTAAAAACAGAATTGGGAAAGACAGATGTCAAGCAAACGGACACACTAGTAGAAAATAGTCAGGCTAACCGGTAAAACCGGCGATATTTTCGTTGTGCGAAGATCGGCCATCTTGCGAGACGGTGAAACAAACGTATATAAAGTTTAGTTTGCCATTGATTACATATTGTCTTATTATGTACCGAACTGGAAAGAAAAAACTCGTAAATAAACAGAATTTGGAAAGACAGTTGTAAAGCAGGACACTCTAGTTAAAATTAGCCTGGATAACTGGACTGATACCTACGCTATATTGCAGACACTTTTATTATTAAGAAACGACAACGAGTAACAGGAAGTGCACGTGGTTATTGATACTGGGTCGCATTGATCATACATCTCGAAATGTGTGGTTGAAGAGTTGAACTAACATTTTATAAGAAGTTAAACGATAGTACACGTCTGATACAGTGGGGCTCAAACGTAAGAGCAGCGACAAAAATGTAACGATGTCAGGCTGTCGAGTTTAGATGGCAGGTATGCATGCAAGTTTGAGACGTTACACCTGCCAGTTATATGTGACAACATTCCATCCGTTGTTTAAGCAATCGGAATTTCGACTAAGGTGGGTGAACTTACATAGTTTCTCCAAAAACAAAACATACACATTTATTTACTCATTGCAACCAAACTTAATAAAACACACAAGTTTAACACAAACAGATACACAACTAACAGGGCTGATCGAACACTTCTGGGCCCGGTTTCCTGTGGAAGCGTTGCAATATTAGTTAAAAACATCATCCGCACACTCTCACACCAAATCTACCACTACATTAGAGACACTAAATATAATGCTTGGAGACAACACAGTAATTTACATTGCTTATAAGAGACTTATGAACAACTTCACAGAAACAAATCTCATCTGACCATTACACATTAACAAATCATTAGCCATGGGAGACTTCAACGGCATACATCTAAGCTGGGACTGCAACCCTACAAACATTAACGGCCACACATTTAACAAATACATTAATTCTACGTCGCAATTATAACGCACCCAAACACACCCACAAACGCCGACCACCATCCATGTCATCTTCAATAAAATTGTCCATAACATCACATAGCTAATATCACTACCAAAACTCAGCTCCGATCACAACCCAGTCATAATCCAACTAACCAATCATCACATATAAAACACCACTATAACAATCACATCATACAAACACACAAACTTGGACTTCACTTCAAGGAAACACTTGACAGGATTAAAACCAATAGCAACCAAATACACACAACACAAGACATTGATGCACAAGTAGACCACTTTAAAAAAGCCATACAAACAGCCAAACAAAACCACACCCATAAAATCAAAGTAAACCCACAAAAACTCAACTTACCTACACTTATACCACAGTTAATTTAACAACGCTACCACACTAGAAAACTATGGCAGAGGACACACTTACCCACACACACAGAACACAGCTTAAACACTTAAATACACAAATCAAAGCACAAATAAAAGAACACAAGAACAATACATGGTCCTTAAAACTCTCCGCCATCAATCCTTATGATAACTCCCTCTGGCGGCTGACAAAATCACTTAAAAAACCACTCACAAGAATCCCAATACTTACACAAATAATTTAACAGCTATCAGTGCCGAAGACAAAGCAGAAATGTTTGTTAACACGTTTGAACAAATACACTAAACACACACCCCAAACTCACCCACACAAAAAAAATAATACAAGAAACACTACACTATTTAAACACCCCGCAGTTCTGTCCGCCCTCACCAGTAATGATTTTTTTTTTTGCAGTTGAAAAAACACTTAAACAACCATTCATAAGAATTCCTTCACTTACACAAAATAATATAACAACTATATGTAACGAAGTCAAATCATAAATGATTGCAAACACGTTTGAACAAATACACGTAACGCACATCGCAAATATCCCCAAACAAAATAAAATAATACAAAAAACACTACACTATCTAAACACCACGTATTACACTGACAACAAAACTCTGGCCAGACTCCTTACGACCTCATCCGAATTAGACAAAATAATCAAAACACTAAAAAATTGCAAGGATCTCGGTCCATACCTGATTTATAACCTTTAAGTTAAAAAGCAATCCAAAATATCCATCCTCCAACTCTAATACTTCATAAAATCAATATTCAAATTGCATCATTTTCCAGCTACCTGGAAGACTGCCACAAACAAACCAATCCTGAAACCTAGAAAAAGCCCACATCTTCCTTTAAGCTATCGTACCATACGCCTACTACACACATTATCAAAGCGAACAGAAAAAATCTTTTCCCGGGTCGACGATATCGACATAGGGCAAACCCTTGATTACAAGTTAGGCTTCCAAACCAGACTTTGCACGGTGCATCAAGTGTGCGGAATTGCAACCAATATCGTAACCCAATTTAACCAAAATAAAGTAACGGTCATGGTACTACTGGACAATGAAAATGTATTCGACACGTTCTGGACAGTAGGACTCATGACAAAACTTAGTTCCATCCGATTCCCTATTACTTTAACCAAACTTCAATATTCAAACCTTTCACATCAATATTTTCTCACAAAACTTAACAACTCGCCAGCTTACCCCAAACTTACTGTAGCAGGAATCCCACAAGACAGCACCTTTGGCGCCAAATTTGTAACCTCTTCATTAGCGAAATCTCCACGTTCCCTAATACACGCTCTTTGAGTACGCCCATTTAACGCCTAAGCAGCTGGTAAGAAAAAAAATACACATAAAATTTTTGAGATATCTGGAAAATTATTAGAAGCGCCAACTAAACCGAAAGCAAAGTCTTCACACGTAAATTCACAAACAACAGAATAGTCACATAACTTGTAATGCATACTCAAAATATCAAACTCACAAATACAGTAAAATACCTTGGAATACGCCTACAGAGAACAATAAAACATGTCCCACAAGACAAACATTCATCAAATAAAGCACGCGTTGTCTTTAGCAACCTATACCCTCTCGCAGTAAAGAACAGTTCCTGATCCACAAAAAACAAAATAATCATCTACACATCAATCATCCGTCCCATCAACATGTACGCAGCCTCAGTTTGCTCCGGTCACCACCACACTACAATTTCAATGCCTCCAAAATAAATGCGTACGCCTGACAACCAGCTCTGAAAGGTACACCCGCATAACACAGCTACACGAAGACACTAACATACCATACATGTGAGAATATATACAAGACACATCACAACAATTTAATAAAAACAGACTACTTAATTCAAATACACTTATAAAGAACAACACACATATCCGCGACAACACCACATGTTACCTCATACACAAGTCACGCTGCCCAAAACCTACCCATATTTCTAGAGATATTCCATGAGCAGAACACCTGATACACCCTCACAACGCAACACAACACAAAACAAAACATGTTTCATACACAACAAGTGTGCATATATCATCAACATAAATGATAATATCAATTTAGTTAGGATAGTTTTAAGTTATAACAGAAAACTTCATGTGAAGTTAAATGAGGTTTTGTCTCCCTTGTTCCAATAATACAATCCTAACACATTATAAGGGAAAGAATTATAACTTGTAACAGTAAAATTTAACAAAACGTATTTAAGCACACAACGCAAACACTGATACACTCTCCTTGTGAGTAGGACCTCTGACAACAACCAACCATGTAGTGCAAACGTTATTTATAAGACAAATAAAGTAATAAAACAATTCTAATACCAAAGGTAAAAGCAAATGAAAAACATCTGCAGTGTCATGCACCGAACTTTCTTATACACACATGGGTTAAACCATAGCGTAGTTACATAATTTTTCTATTTTATAAAATTAGTTCTAACCTTAAGATTGCTTTAACAGTAAATATATTTCTTAGAATAAATATAAAACGTTAAACTACAAAATATTTAAGTCTATTTTGTTAAACATTTGACAGGCGCAGATGATACGATTTATGAAAAAATATATATAATAAGCAGAAATTTATTATATAATATGTACTCTTTTTGAAGACAGAATTCAAACAAAAGTTGTGCTTAATATAAATACATTTAAATTTTGTTCAAAAAAATTTTCTGTAACTGTAACCGTTTTTGAGTAATTGAATAAACTGCAAAGAATAACTAGAGTAAACAGGCACTTCCGCTTTGAATAATTTTGTTTCAAAAATAGGAGGTGCACACCCCAGGCGTATGCAAAACTTAAGTTTAAAGGTTCAAAATTTTAACTTCAACCGTTTAGGCTGTAGAGAGCATACACACGCTCACGCACGCGCGCACACACACACACACACATACACACACACACACACACACACACACACACACAAACAAACAAACACACACGCATACGCACGCGCACATACACACACACACGCACACACACACAGACGGACGTCATGCCAAAAATTGTCGAAATCGATTCAGGTAAGGTCAAAACGAATATTTCCGTTAAAGTCTCGAGATCGTAATTTTTCATGATTAAAATACTTGTCCGCGGTTCAATTCTTACTTCGGAACAGGTCAGCTTTTAGTATTTGCTTTCGAATCTAGGCAGGTTTTTAAGCAAGGCTAGATTCAATTAATTAACATCCCTCTATAAATACAGGCAACTGTTGAGCCGAAGAAGCACTCTACACCGAGTATCGTGCCTAGCAATTGTCTTTCGAAAGTGGCTCGACTGTGATATTTCTGGTCAACACCGAGAGTTTTCAACCGCGAAGTGAGTACGAGACGTCAGTGTACGTCATCATCGACACCGTTTCCTTCCCTTTCTCGTCCTTATCGACAGCCGTGGCCTTTCTGGCAATAGCTAGTTGTAATCTCAGACCGTTTCAAACAACCAACCACTATTCTTCCACTTCCATAACTTGGCGTTACTTTCGCCGTACCTGGCAGCAGCCGTAGTTCTTCTGGCAGTAACTAGGTGTGCAATGTCCGTATTTTTTCCATACCTTCGACCATACGTCTGTCACCGATATCTATCGAGTCACCTGAACATTTCTTAGGGTTTTCACTTAGAATTATAATTATAGCAACGATAAAAGTAACAAAGAGTTTTCTTTCAACAAACAATGAATCAGATAGAAATAAAGATATTACTATTCAACGAAATACACGTTGAGGTACATGCTAGAATAATTTTTTTAGCTGTTGAAAAAATTATTCACAGGCACTTTCGAAAGACAATCGCTAGGCACGACACTCGGTGTAGAGTGTTTCTTCGGCTCAACAGTTGCCTGTATTTATAGAGGGATGTTAATTAATTGAAGCTAGGCTTGCTTAACAACCTGCCTAGATTCGAAAGCAAATACAAAAAGCTGACCTGTTCCGAAGTAAGAATTGAACCGCGGACCTTTAGAACAGTAGCCATCATTTCATTTTTACTTTCCTATACGCAGTACAAGCAAGTATTTTAATCATGAAAAATTACGACCTCGAGACTTTAACGGAAATATGCGTTTTGACCTTACCTGAATCGATTTCGACAATTTCCGGCATGACGTCCGTCTCTGTGTGTGTGTGTGTGTGTGTGTGTGTGTGTGTGTGTGTGTGTGTGTGTGTGTGTGCGCGTGTGCGTGTGCGTATGCGTGTGTGCGTGTGTGTGTATATGTGCGTGCGTATGCGTGTGTGCGTGTGTGTGTGTGTGTGCGCGCGTGCTTGTTCGTGTGTATGCTCTCTACAGCCTAAACGGTTGAAGATAAAATTTTGAACCTATAAACTTAAGTTTTGCATATGCCTGGGGTGTGCACCTCCTATTTTTGAAACAAATTTATTCAAAGCGGAAGTGCCTGTTTACTCTAGTTATTCTTTGCAGTTTTTTCAATTACTCAAAAACGGTTACAGTTACAGAAAATGTTATTGAACAAAATTTAAAGGTATTTATATTAAGCACAACTTTTGTTTGAATTCTGTTTTCAAAAAAAGTAAATATAATATAATAAATTTCTGCTTATTTTATACATTTTTTCATAAATCGTATCATCTGCGCTTGTCAATTGTTCAACAAAATAGACTTAGATATTTTGAAGTTTAACGTTTTATATTTATTCTAAGAAATATATTAACTGTTAAAGCAATCTTAAGGTTGGAACTAATTTTATAAATTAGAAAAATTATGTAACTACGCTATGGTTTAACCCATGTGCGTATAAGCAAGTTCGGTGCATGATACTGCAGATGTTTTTCATTTGCTTTTACCTTTGGTATTAGAATTGTTTTATTACTTTATTTGTCTTAAAAATAACGTTTGCACTACATGGTTGGTTGTTGTCAGAGCTCCTACTCACAAGGAGAGTGTATCAGTGTTTGCATTGTGTGCTTAAATACGTTTTGTTAAATTTTACTGTTACAAGTTATAATTCTTTCCCTTATAATGTGTTAGGATTGTATTATTGGAACAAGGGAGACAAAACCTCATTTAACTTCACATGAAGTTTTCTGTTATAACTTAAAACTATCCTAACTAAATTGATATTATCATTTATGTTGATGATATATGCACACTTGTTGTGTATGAAACATGTTTTGTTTTGTGTTGTGTTGCGTTGTGAGGGTGTATCAGGTGAGAACGTTATTTATAAGACAAATAAAGTAATAAAACAATTCTAATACCAAAGGTAAAAGCAAATGAAAAACATCTGCAGTGTCATGCACCGAACTTTCTTATACACACATGGGTTAAACCATAGCGTAGTTACATAATTTTTCTAATTTATAAAATTAGTTCTAACCTTAAGATTGCTTTAACAGTAAATATATTTCTTAGAATAAATATAAAACGTTAAACTACAAAATATTTAAGTCTATTTTGTTAAACATTTGACAGGCGCAGATGATACGATTTATGAAAAAATATATATAATAAGCAGAAATTTATTATATAATATGTACTCTTTTTGAAGACAGAATTCAAACAAAAGTTGTGCTTAATATAAATACCTTTAAATTTTGTTCAAAAAAATTTTCTGTAACTGTAACCTTTTTTGAGTAATTGAATAAACTGCAAAGAATAACTAGAGTAAACAGGCACTTCCGCTTTGAATAATTTTGTTTCAAAAATAGGAGGTGCACACCCCAGGCGTATGCAAAACTTAAGTTTAAAGGTTCATAATTTTAACTTCAACCGTTTAGGCTGTAGAGAGCATACACACGCACACGCACGCGCGCACACACACACACACACATACACACACACACACACACACACACACACAAACAAACACACACGCATACGCACGCGCACATACACACACACAGGCACACACACACAGACGGACGTCATGCCAGAAATTGTCGAAATCGATTCAGGTAAGGTCAAAACGAATATTTCCGTTAAAGTCTCGAGATCGTAATTTTTCATGATTAAAATACTTGTCCGCGGTTCAATTCTTACTTCGGAACAGGTCAGCTTTTAGTATTAGCTTTCGAATCTAGGCAGGTTTTTAAGCAAGGCTAGATTCAATTAATTAACATCCCTCTATAAATACAGGCAACTGTTGAGCCGAAGAAGCACTCTACACCGAGTATCGTGCCTAGCAATTGTCTTTCGAAAGTGGCTCGACTGTGATATTTCTGGTCAACACCGAGAGTTTTCAACCGCGAAGTGAGTACGAGACGTCAGTGTACGTCATCATCGACACCGTTTCCTTCCCTTTCTCGTCCTTATCGACAGCCGTGGCCTTTCTGGCAATAGCTAGTTGTAATCTCAGACCGTTTCAAACAACCAACCACTATTCTTCCACTTCCATAACTTGGCGTTACTTTCGCCGTACCTGGCAGCAGCCGTAGTTCTTCTGGCAGTAACTAGGTGTGCAATGTCCGTATTTTTTCCATACCTTCGACCATACGTCTGTCACCGATATCTATCGAGTCACCTGAACATTTCTTAGGGTTTTCACTTAGAATTATAATTATAGCAACGATGAAAGTAACAAAGAGTTTTCTTTCAACAAACAATGAATCAGATAGAAATAAAGATATTACTATTCAACGAAATACACGTTGAGGTACATGCTAGAATAATTTTTTTAGCTGTTGAAAAAATTATTCACAGGCACTTTCGAAAGACAATCGCTAGGCACGACACTCGGTGTAGAGTGTTTCTTCGGCTCAACAGTTGCCTGTATTTATAGAGGGATGTTAATTAATTGAAGCTAGGCTTGCTTAACAACCTGCCTAGATTCGAAAGCAAATACAAAAAGCTGACCTGTTCCGAAGTAAGAATTGAACCGCGGACCTTTAGAACAGTAGCCATCATTTCATTTTTACTTTCCTATACGCAGTACAAGCAAGTATTTTAATCATGAAAAATTACGACCTCGAGACTTTAACGGAAATATGCGTTTTGACCTTACCTGAATCGATTTCGACAATTTCCGGCATGACGTCCGTCTCTGTGTGTGTGTGTGTGTGTGTGTGTGTGTGTGTGTGTGTGTGTGTGTGTGTGTGTGTGTGTGTGTGTGTGTGTGTGTGTGTGTGTGTGTGTGTGTGTGTGTGTGTGTGTGTGTGTGTGTGTGTGTGTGTGTGTGTGTGCGTGTGCGTGTGCGTATGCGTGTGTGCGTGTGTGTGTATATGTGCGTGCGTATGCGTGTGTGCGTGTGTGTGTGTGTGTGCGCGCGTGCTTGTTCGTGTGTATGCTCTCTACAGCCTAAACGGTTGAAGATAAAATTTTGAACCTATAAACTTAAGTTTTACATATGCCTGGGGTGTGCACCTCCTATTTTTGAAACAAATTTATTCAAAGCGGAAGTGCCTGTTTACTCTAGTTATTCTTTGCAGTTTTTTCAATTACTCAAAAACGGTTACAGTTACAGAAAATGTTATTGAACAAAATTTAAAGGTATTTATATTAAGCACAACTTTTGTTTGAATTCTGTTTTCAAAAAAAGTAAATATAATATAATAAATTTCTGCTTATTTTATACAATTTTTCATAAATCGTATCATCTGCGCTTGTCAATTGTTCAACAAAATAGACTTAGATATTTTGAAGTTTAACGTTTTATATTTATTCTAAGAAATATATTTACTGTTAAAGCAATCTTAAGGTTGGAACTAATTTTATAAATTAGAAAAATTATGTAACTACGCTATGGTTTAACCCATGTGTGTATAAGAAAGTTCGGTGCATGACACTGCAGATGTTTTTCATTTGCTTTTACCTTTGGTATTAGAATTGTTTTATTACTTTATTTGTCTTATAAATAACGTTTGCACTACATGGTTGGTTGTTGTCAGAGGTCCTACTCACAAGGAGAGTGTATCAGTGTTTGCGTTGTGTGCTTAAATACGTTTTGTTAAATTTTACTGTTACAAGTTATAATTCTTTCCCTTATAATGTGTTAGGATTGTATTATTGGAACAAGGGAGACAAAACCTCATTTAACTTCACATGAAGTTTTCTGTTATAACTTAAAACTATCCTAACTAAATTGATATTATCATTTATGTTGATGATATATGCACACTTGTTGTGTATGAAACATGTTTTGTTTTGTGTTGTGTTGCGTTGTGAGGGTGTATCAGGTGTTCTGCTCATGGAATATCTCTAGAAATATGGGTAGGTTTTGGGCAGCGTGACTTGTGTATGAGGTAACATGTGGTGTTGTCGCGGATATGTGTGTTGTTCTTTATAAGTGTATTTGAATTAAGTAGTCTGTTTTTATTAAATTGTTGTGATGTGTCTTGTATGGTATGTTAGTGTCTTCGTGTAGCTGTGTTATGCGGGTGTACCTTTCAGAGCTGGTTGTCAGGCGTATGCATTTATTTTGGAGGCATTGAAATTGTAGTGTGGTGGTGACCGGAGCAAACTGAGGCTGCGTACATGTTGATGGGACGGATGATTGATGTGTAGATGATTATTTTGTTTTTTGTGGATCAGGAACTGTTCTTTACTGCGAGAGGGTATAGGTTGCTAAAGACAACGCGTGCTTTATATGATGAATGTTTGATTTGTGGGACGTTTTATTGTTCTCTGTAGGCGTATTCCAAGGTATTTTACTGTGTTTGTGAGTTTGATATTTTGAGTATGCATTACAAGTTATGTGACTATTCTGTTGTTTGTGAATTTACGTGTGAAGACTTTGTTTTCGGTTTAGTTGGCGCTTCTAATAATTTTCCAGATATCTCAAAATTTTTATGTGTATTTTTTTTCTTACCAGCTGCTTAAGCGTTAAATGGGTGTACTCAAAAAGCGTGTATTAGGGAACGTGGAGATTTCGGTAATGAAGAGGTTACAAATTTGGCGCCAAAGGTGCTGTCTTGAATTTGAATATTGATTTTATGGAGTATTAGAGTTGGAGGATGGATATTTTGGATTTCTTTTTAACTAAAAGGTTATCAATCATGTATGGACCGAGATCCTGGCAATTTTTTAGTGTTTTGATTATTTTGTCTAATTCGGAAGAGGTTGTAAGGAGTCTGGTACATGAGGTACATGCAAGAATAATTTTTTTAGCAGTTGAAAAAGTAACGGATACGGCAGGAATCGAACCCGCGACCATCGACCGATAGCCGCGGGTTCGATTCCTGCCGTATCCGTTACTTTTTCAACTGCTTAAAAAATTATTCAAACCCTGAATCTTTTAATCTATTCCCGAAAGCCATAAAGTGAAAGCATAACACGCAAAAAGAGGTGACATTGTCACATGGGCAAAACCCGGCCAGATAACGTCACACTTTTGATTTTGATTGACTCATGATATTGACAATTAGATTCAAAATTAATTTTAAATTTTGAAATCACTACATTTCGGACTGGTCACTTTAACAATAAAAGAAACATTTGGAAGAGTTTCCGATATATTTGAGGAAATGAGTTTGGCTACTTGAACTGCAATCGATATTTCATATTGGCTGTTGCAGCGATTGTTGTGAAAGAGTGGCTAAAAGCAAGCTTTGAATATCCTGCGGGCATCGAAAGATGAAAGAGTATCAGTTACTTTACTCTCGATGATCTTCTCCTCTTCCTGATTGCTTTGGCAACCAGAGAAGAAAGACAGAGAGATGACTGCCAGAACAACTTACGCAACGCGAAGTACTTCTATGTGCTTCGACTAAGTGCTCCTTTTCGCTGCAGCGCGGACTCGCAGCGTATGCGTCACACCGAGATGCAGTATGCTCAAATTTCTGACATTTAAAACAGCGCATTAGCCTTGGAAATGATGCTCTCACAGTGCCACAATGAAACCCAACATTAATCGAATCTGGAAGTTTGTCCAGTGCAGTGCAGATTTGGTTTCGCTCATTTCGCCATTTTGCTTTGCTGTTTACAGTAGACAATTTATTATCAACAGACTCGCAAGTTCCTATTGGTGAGATTGCCTGGCATATCCAGGAGATATTGTCCCCTTACCTGGCAATATGCTCCAGAAAATTACGAGCCACTCTCCCCAACGTCTCAAAACTTACCTCCAATTTCGCAAAACTTACCTTCCTAGTAACGTGAACGTAACGGCAAACCGATTCTTCAGCTATGGTTAGTATCTTACCGCTCGTTTCGCGAGAATCCGAAGCCAAAGTGGTTTGTTGCACAAGTTCAATCAACAGGATGATTTCCTCTTTCCTTAAGGGCTTCCACGCACGGCTAACACACGGGTGAGCAAAAATAAGGTACGAAATCTCCGCAGAAGACTGCCCTACTATTCTTCCGGTAAAATTTAGATTCGACAGTGTGCTTTTAACGAAGTATCTTCCTCGCCCATTGGTCTCCTGTTAGAAGCAGCACAAGTGCTGTGGGTGCATTCTAACCCCTTCTTGCAGTAGGGCAGTCAACACGAAAACATAAGTTAGTAATAGGTGTCGCATATATTAAACGACGCTTTTGAGTGATGCTTAGTAAAAGAAAATACTGTAAATGTACCAGCAACATCAATGAAGCATGATCAATTAGTACATTCTCAAATATCCATAGCAAAATATTCTTCACGTCTGAAACTGAAATCTCGTATACGCATTTAGGTTAGATAATATCATATATTTATTATTCTGAAAATATATGGAATTTTTCTATCTTAGAATTAAACATCAAACTCCAAATTCTTTAAGTCCATATTGTTTTTCTATTAAAAGTTTTTTAGGCACAGTCAATACGATTTATTTGAAAATAATTATAATACGAAACAAATTAACAGATATTTTATCGTTACCGGTGCGTTTTGGAAAAAAAATTAAATTTACGCTTGTACATAATGTAATTTCTATAATTTGAATTCTATTTTTGCTTAAAGTGCTAATAATTTTAAATTATTGCTGCAACGGCAAATCAAAAATGAATGGAGTAAACTCTGTCGGTACGAATATTGCTTTTAAAAATAGGAGGTGTAATTCCCGGGCATATACTTAAGTATAGATTTTCTTAATATCACCCTACCCGTACATGCTGTAGACTACTATAACACACACATGCACACAAACACACAAGCATACATACACACATACTCACACAATGGCAAAGACGACTACACAGTCACATACATTGACACGGATACACATACGGACAGACATCATTCCAAAAATGAATAGCAAAATTAAAACAACAGATATAGCATATTTATCTCAAATTTATATTATTTTACATGCCACTTGAAATTCTATTAGGGAGAATTTCGTTGGATTTTATACATTTACCAAAAATCTGGTACTCACTCGCATAATCATCGGACAAACTGTTTTAAGAGATTTGAATCTAATTGGTATTAATTCCGAACATTATATTGGAATTTGGACAGCTGGGTTCGCATTTCTCATATAGAAACAGAACAGCGACGGGTCGCAGTTGAAATTAAATTAGTTGTACTAGTACTAGTAAATACTATTAAATGTCCGTGTTAGAATTAAGCCTTAAACTTGTCGATTTGAAAATCATCTAATGTTCTAGAAGTTGTTTTTCGTATACTGAGTGAAGTTATTTTGTTTTTAATGCTTCTTCTAAATGACATATATATTTTAAAAGTATATTAATAATAAACAGCTACATAAAGATTTGACGCCATAAATCCGTGTTGTTTAAGATTGATGTCTCAATTATAATTAAAACATCAAATCTGATTTCTCGATGGAGAGAAAGTGAATCATACGATAGGGCCTCCATATTAATCAGCTTCATTTATGATAATGATATTTAATTTCTTTATGAATCGATTACGACTATTTCCGGAATGACGTCCGTTGGTGTGTGCGTGTGTATGAGTGGGTGTCTGGGCGCTCTATTGCTTAAGCGGTAAAAAGTAAAATTACGAAATTTCAAACATATGATTTGTATATGCCTGGTAAAAGGAACTCTCAGTAACATTTTGTACAAATTATATTTAAAACTTTATTTCGAAGAACGGTACCGGAATCAAGAAAACAGTTATTGAAATTGGTTCATATAAGAATTATTTTCAGATGAATCGTTTCAACTGTGACTCAATTATTTAACTGAAAAACAAAAGAAAACCTTAAATCATTTAGAGTTTCACAAAAAAGAATTATTATTAGTAAAAGTATTAAGACCACTAAAGCGGGTAATGCAAAGTCAAAAATTCGCGCAGTCAATGCACCAACGACGTTTCAACCAGCAACGCATAAGTTGGCTTTAGGGATACCGAGCCTGACAAGAAATACGAAACTTCCACTCAGAACAGACCAACGCTATCTTCAAATTATGGGTCGTTATTACAATTTCGGAGAGAGAATTCACTTCACGAAAGGGTGCCCAATGCCTCCACAAAGCTTTTGTTATGCTTGTGTTAAGGTTGGTTATAATGCGGGAACGGCGGACTAACTTTGCGAAAACCCCAACGTAGGTAGCTCTCAATCTTGTCCCGTTAAGATAGTTCCAATTATTAGTGATTCAGATATGGATCAAAGTAAATACATACACGTCATAATAAGTAATCAACAAATTTCATTTTGGTAGATTCGCGAGCCGCCGTTCCTTTTGTAAAATGCTATGTGGTACGTTCCAAATAGCAGGGTAACTCGGCAAGAGTGTGTCCTGGGTGTGCTCCGGCCGTTCTTAATTTCAGGGTGATGTTGCTTGAATGGTTTAAACTTTTCATCTCGAACGACGGAGAGTGTACTCTATGTGTATCTATCTTACCGTACTCGGTGACTGCGGTAATGTTTAACACGTTATGCGCAATAGTTTGTTGTGTTACTCTTAAAAATAAATCAGGTTTGTTTGCTTTGTAATCTATTTTTTCTGGATTATTTTATAATGACTGCTTCAATTACAAATTGCACATAGAAAATTTGTAATAATTTACTCGCCTTCCCAGATTATGAATTGTACGACATATGAAGCTACAATACCTTGCATTTACCTAAAAGATCTTTAAATGCACAGAATTCCACTGAAATACTTTTCCTTTTCAAACTCATTATAATATGATATGTAGTTTTTAGGAAGAAATTATTCCACTTAATCTTATGCGTGCGCATGCGTCAATGTGTTTATATCATTTTACCCTAAGGTTATCCAGATGCGTTCGGATTGATAGTGGCTTGTCTCGTGGTTTTACCTTTAATGCAACCTCACTCTCCTTTTACTCAAATGTAAATTTGATCGGCACAAATTTACGGGATAGTAACAATAGATATCTGGATGTGGATGGGAGCAATAACGCTTTAATGTATCAATCCGTAGAAGTGGTGGATCCGGCACAAATCTTATTTCTTATCATCATATGAAAAACTGATAACATTCAAAACTGTTACTGGTTAATCAACAATAAATAAATACGTAAAAATAAATTTTAATAAAATACCTTTGAAATGTTATATTTATAACTTTCATAAAGAATATAATCTCTTATTGGGAATAGAAGCATTTAAACAATTGGATACCAAAATGGATTTTAAAATTAATACAATTCAAATAAATAATAAGCAAAGACCTTTACAAGATATCAAGAACTTAAATACTCCAGAAACAAATAACATTCAAATACGATCTGAACACCTACAAAACCAGGAAAAAAATAAATTACAAAATATAATTGAAAATTACCAAGACTTATTTCCAAAAGATGGTGAACGTCTATCATGTACTAATATGTGCCCTCAAAAGATCACATTTTTTTTTCACACGTTTGGCCATTAGAAAAATAAATACATTAACAAAAGAAGATAAATATCCAATTGCAAATATAGAATCATTATTAGAGCACATCGGCTACTCTAAATACTTAACAACATTGGATTTACACTCAGGTTTTCATCAAATCTCTAAGGCTAAAAATGATATAGAAAAAATAGCCTTCACAACTCCATCTGGTCATTATGAATACCTCAGAATGCCATTCGGTTTAAAAAATGCCCCTGCGACATTTCAACTCATGATAAACTTCGTACTAAGATAATAAATAAATAAAATCTGTCTTGTATGTCTTGACGGCATTATAATATTTGGAAGGACGTTAGAACAACATCTGAATAATATTAAACTCGTTTTCGATAAGCTAAGAAAAGCTACTCTCAAACTTCGGATAGAGAAATCAGAACTCATGCAAAGTTCAACAAAATATTTAGGCTATATTATAAACCAAAACGGTATTAGTACAGACCCCTCGAAAGTTGAAAAATAAAAAACTCAACATACCTAAAACAAAGACAGAAATTAAATCTTTCCTTGGAACCATTGGATGGTATCGTATTCCGAGTCCAACCTATGTCGTGAGCAGTACCTCAACCAACTTTTTATTTTACTGTGCCAAACAGAACAATTAACAAATATACGATTGAATGAGTGAAAAAACAAACAAGGTGGACGCGAAGGTGATCAGAAGATCCAAACGTCCTAGAGACAGATTGTTACTGATAGCACAGGGTGAGGTCGAAACCTCCCCTAAATTTATCCAGTACATCAAGGACAACCAGACAAAACCCAGCACCGAATTATCATCACATTCCAACCAAACTGCTGCGGGTGCAGCAGTTATACCAGGCGACATCAAAATTGCAACCACAACCATGGACACGGCCCCACCCCAACCCCAACTACCCTCAAGTACACCAGGAACATCAACCAGCGGCACTAGGAAGGTGAGTGATCTGTTTTCCACGCGGCAGACAACAAACACAAAGACTAACACCACGACTACACCAGCGAAAATAAGGCAGCGGTCCGCAGACGACGAAGATCCGAGGACATTTAAACTACCTAGGCGGACCGCTAGACCTAGACCAACAATGACTAAAAACCCGACAAAAATAAAAACCAAATTTCACCCACTAACTGACACAGAAGACACAGACAACGACGACGAAACCGACACCGACGTTCCAGTATTTAAAAAACCGCAAAGATAGACCAGACGCAGACGTCCCCCTCCCATTATCATCCCCGGCATCCCAAAAAACACAACAGACGTAACAAAATACATAACGACATACGCAACAAAAGGTTTTCATTACAAGTATACAAATAGCAATACAAAACTATATATACACGACGAAGACGAGCGACAAAAATTGATTAAGGACCTGAACGCCGACAATACACTACAATACTACACATATACTGACCGAACAATTAAAACGCATGCGTTTGTACTACGTGGACTGGACAATGACCCGACAACTACAGACCTTGAACTAGAACTGAAACACTCTAACATAGGCGTGCACAAAATATTCAAGATGCGCAACACACGACGCCCCCTTTACTTAATCACTACAGACAACACGCACACTGTGGCACAACTTAACAACTAAGTCAGGTTCCTCCTTCACACCAAAGTGCTTTGGGAAAGGCACATAAACCAAAAGAGGATCATCCAGTGCCACAGGTGCCAACAATGGGGACACACCACCACTAATTGCCATCTTGCACCAAAATGCCTAAAATGCGCACAAAACCACCTGACCAATACGTGCACAAAAACGAAGGACACACCCGCCGCGTGTGCAAACTGCGCTGGGGACCACCCAGCTAACAGTGTGACATGCCCAGTGTACAGGGCACGTATCGCAACCCTAGAACAACAGACAAACAAAAAACCAACAATTCAAAACAGACCTAACAAATACGTAGACGCCCCAACCCCAAGTCACAATCACTGGCAAGCCAGAACACAAAAAACTCCACTTCTTCCAACCCCTCCGACAAAACAGTTACAAAACACACAACAAAACTTCCCTTTGCTTCCAGAACCCAAGCGCGCCGCACAACCCCTTACGCAAACAAATACACAACAAAAGGAAAACAACTTGGACGACGTGACGGACCTATTTACTGAAATGAATCGACTTAACTCACTAATTAACCTGACAAACATGATACGTACCCTGAGAGACTTCAGCAACGCCCTCGAAAGTGCTAAAAATAAAAACGAACAATTTTCTGTTTTCATGAATTTCACCCAACATGTACACGAATACAACATCTAGAGACAAAACAACACTGAACATCAGCTCATGGAACGCTAACGGAATCATGGATAAAGTAGGGGAGCTTACGCATTACATGAACACACACAGCAAACACATCATGACACTTAATGAAACAAAACTTACACCCACACGTAAACTCAAAATACACACATACACAACGTACAGAGCTGATAGGCCACAGCAAGGCCCGGTTCCGGCTGGAGGCGTTGCAATATTAATAAAACAAAATGTCCCACAAACACTTTTAAATTCAGCAGACACTACACTAGAGACACTTAGCATAAAACTTACAGACAACACCATAATCACAGCAGCATACAACAGACCAGCAAACAACATAACAAACGCGGATTTCGCAACACTATTACACAAAACAAAAACACTAGTGGTCGGAGACTTGAACGCGAAACACACAAACTGGGACTGCAACAGAAGCAACACAAATGGCCACACACTCAACAGATACACAAACACACACGTCGCCATCATTATGCACCCTCATACACCGACACACTATCCAGAAAATGGATCCACGCCTACAACAATCGACCTCATTATAAACAAAAATGTTCCCTACTTTACATCCCCCGAATCCCTCGCTGAACTCAGTTCTGATCATAATCCAATCATCTTCACCTTACACGGTAGGCAAATACACAACACAACAAAAATCATCACATCATACAAACACACAGACTGGCAACACTAGACGAACACATCACAATAAACAACAACATAAACACAACACAAGACATTGACACAGAAATACACAAATTAACACAGGCAATTAATAAAGCCAAACACAAACACTCACGTAACATAAAAACAAAAACACACAAACTAAACCTTCCACAAAACATTTTAGACACAATAACAACGCAACAATGCAAGAAGGCAATGGCAGAGTACCCGCCTCCTCCAACACCGCCAACACCTCAACGCCTTTAACACACTTATTAAAAACCAAATTAGAATACAACAGAACACAACATGGTCCCTAAAACTCTCCAGTCTAAGACCCTTTGATAATTCCCTTTGGAAGCTCACCAAAAACCTCACAAAACAATTCACCCCAATAACCACAGTCACACTTACAAACGCAACCACAGCGGCTTCTGACCCAGAAAAGGCAGAAGCCATTGATAATGAACTAGCGAACGTACACGTAATTGACACACCGCACACACAAACGCATGAGCAAATCCTGCAAGAGACACAACACTTTTAAGCACAATACACCAAACAACACACACAATCCTCGCAAAACTCCTTACAAACCCTAGAGTACTCACCAAAATAATCCGCACCCTGCCCAATCGCAAAGCTCCCGGACCAGACCGCATAGAAAACCTCATCTTAAAAAGCCTATCCCGAAAATCCATCGTACAATTAACGTACATCATAAATTCCATCATTAAACTTCACCATTTCCCAGCAGCATGGAAGAATGCCATAATCCACCCCATCTTAAAACCAAATAAAGATCCTCACCACCCCGGCAATTATAGACCAATCAGCCTCCTTAATACCCTCTCCAAACTGACCGAAAAGGTCATCCTTTTCCGGGTAGACGATATCGATACAGGTCTAAAAATTACCCCCGACATCCAATTTGGATTTAGGGCTAGGCACAATACTGTACAGCAAGTATGCAGGATCGCAACCGATATCGCTACCCAATTTAACCAAAGTAAAGTTACGGTCTTGGCCCTGCTAGACATGGAAAGAGCTTTCGATAAGCTTTGGGTAGCAGGGCTCATGGCCAAATTAATCAATAACCATTTTCCACCAATCCTAATAAAACTTATCCACTCATATCTAACCAACAGATCCTTCCAAACCAAAATAAACAACTCTCTCTCAACCTCTAAACCCATTATGGCAGGAGTCCCCCAAGGCAGCGTCCTTGGACCCAAATTATTTAACCTATACCTAAGCGATTTCCCCACTTTCCAAAACACTAATCTACGCGCACTCGTTCATTGCGCAAGTGGCCAACAAACAACTACAAATACACATAGATATACTACAACGCTACTGGGAGAAGTGGAAAATTAAAATCAACGCCACAAAAACCGAAACCATTGTCTTTTCACGCAAATTCACACTAAACAAAGTAATCACATTACTACAAATACACAAACAAAAAATAACGCCCACACACACGGTTAAATACCTAGGCACACACTTATACCGAACACTAAGACATGGCCCACACATATCACACACAATTAAAAAAGCCCAACACGTAATCTGAAATCTCTATCCTCTCCTAGTTCAAAACAGTTCCCTATCTATAAAAAATAAAATCCTCATGTACACCGCAATCATTCGCCCATACTAACATATGCAGCCCCAGTTTGGTGTAACGCTTCCGCAACCGCACTAATCCCATTGTAACGTCTCCAGAATAAATGCTTAAGACTGGCCACCAGCTCTGGACGATACACACGACAAACAGACCTACACGAAATCGCAAACATATCCTACATAACACATAAATACATAAAACAAATATCACAAAAATTTTAAAAAACACAATTAAACTCAAACACACTCACAAACACATATCAAAACTAAGACACGACAACACTACACATAGATTAAAGCATAAGCTCCCCTACCAGACACTACCCATATTTTCGTTAAACCTCCATGAGCCGAACCCGTAACACAGACACACACAACAACAATGCAACACACAACACGCATCACTATACAACAATAGAGTCAACCACAGATACAGAACATTTCGTATAAATTTAATGTCCATAGAATCATCAGTATTGTTAAATTTTAGATTAGTTAAGTTAGTTTATAAGTTTTACTTAAAATGTCATGCATTTAAATGCATTTTTGTTCCCCCTTTTCCCATAAAACACAATCCTAACACGAATAAAATGTAAACCAAAATGTAACAGACAATAACACAATGTTTTAAGCACACAACGCAATATACACTCATACACAGATATACACTTCCTTTTGTGAGTAGGAGCTCTGATAAAACCAGTCATGTGTTTCCATATTATTTAATATAAAATAATATTTGTAAAAATTAAAATAAATAAAAGAATTTCAAAATGAAATGAATGGATAGTACCGTAAATTTATCCCTAATTTCGCATATTTAACCAAACCTTTCACGAACTGTTTACGAAATGGACAAAATATCGACATATATAAAAAACAATTTCGAGATTGTTTCAACAAATGTAAAGATATTCGGACGACATCTACGTTATCACAATTTCTAATTTTAATAAAAACTTTATATTAACAACAGACACATCAGATTACACAATTGGTTCAGTACTACTACAAAAAATAGATGAAAAACAAATGCCCATTGCTTACCATTCGCGCACATTAGAAAACGCGGAACAAAATTATAGTTCAATAGAAAAAGATCTCTAGGCTATAATAGAATCCATAAAGAACTGTTGACCTTATTTATACGGACTAAAATTCACTGTTAAAACTGATCATTGGCCATTAGTATGCTTATTTAAAATGAAAAATCCCAATCAAAAGTTAATGAGATGGAAAATAGAACTATATGAATACGATTTCGATATCGCATATTTACAGGGAAAAATGATCGTTATAGCTGATAGCATGTCGGGACCAAGAAATTATACAAAAATTAATTATAAAACTGGTGATGCAACTGAAACAAATATATTTGCACATTGTATATCTAGAGATATTGAAATGAATCAAGGCTTTGTTAAACAAATACAAAATAAATTCAATAGTAAAAGTTATATAAAAGAAAAAGGAAACTTAAAAAATAAACATTTATTAATCAAACTATTACCATTAAACAATATTTCATTTAATAACAAAAGAACATTATAAAGATAAACCTACATTAAAAACCATAGAACGAAGTTTAAATGAATTACGTGACTACTGTATAACGAACGAAATCTTCGAGATATATATTCCATTATTAGGATGCGGTCTAGATGAACTAAATTGGAAATGAGTTAATCATAAAATTTTGAAAATATTTGACGATACAAATACTTCAATAAACGTATACGAATTTCCCACAATAAGCATGAATGACTCAACATCCAGCAACAGTGGAACTTGTCACTCTGACACAGAAAACTTTGTAAATGGAATCACATATGTCGAAAATAGATTAAATATTGCAGATAACCAATTAATATTTGAAGCCCATGACGACGAAACTGAAATCCAAATTTTTAAGTTATTCGGAAATAAGAAACAACGACATTATTGTAAATTATATACACAATTTGAAAGAAGAAACTATTCAATTAATGAAAAATTATTTTATATTAAAAATTAGATACTTAGCTGCATTTAAAGAAAAATATTGACAAGATATTCTCAGAGGTAATAAAACACAATTTCGAATATAAAAGTATATATATAAAAGTATTAAAGCATGTAATAAAATAGTTATTGACATAGAAAATGAGATGAACAAATAGAAATAGTTCATAATTATCATTATGGCATAAATAATAATAGAGAAATAATTTTTACACTAAATGATTTAAAATTAAAATATTTTTGGCCTAAAATGACAAAAACTATAACATAATACATAAATAGATATGAACTATGTGAACTAAATAAATACGATAGAAATCCAATACCTGCCATAGATAGTTTAACTCCAACACCAAAAAAGCCTTTTGACATCATTAATATAGATTTACTTTGTTTAAATAAATGCTACTTCATCACTATATTTGAACAATTATCTATGAAAGAAATGATATATCCCATGGAAAATAAATCTGCATAAGAAGTAGCATTAAAATTAATTCAATATATGCAAACTTATAGAGTCCCAAGAAATATAATAATGGATTCTGGAACTGAATTCAAAAACAGCCATGTACAAGAACTATTAAAGGCAAAGAGCATAGAAAGTCACATCATATGTGTTGGAAACCCTAAATCAAATGCAATTGGAAGATTTCATTCAACGTTTACAGAACACCTTAGAATATTCGAAAATAATTTAAATTTAAAAAATAAAATATTGTTGAAGAATATTTATGTGTCTAAAGAAAATCAATAGTGCTTCTCCTTTCGTTGTTTTTTTACAATAATAATATATATAGAATATAAAATAAATAGAAGACAATCTAAATATATAATCGTTAATACTTTTTAAAACTGTCATTTTGCTTTATAAACAGGATTTGTATTGTTAATAAATAAACTACAAATTTATCAGAACTACTAATTTATCAGGTTATGGGCCCAGGTAATCCAAAGAATTCTGATATTTTTTGAAAGCCTTTATATATTTTGCCAGAAGGAGTGTCTTATTGTGACTGAATATAAAAATGGATTCAGTAAAATATATTAAATTGTTAAGCTGTGAATCCGACTGGCCTATATGGAAACGTAAGATGAGAGATCTGCTTGACTACCATGAAGGGGCATTAGATGCAGTTGAAGGCAAGTTGACTAAACCGGAGGAATTGGCCATAGCTGCTGATGCAACAAGAGTGAAAAATCACAAAGTGAAGTCAGACTTGTATCGAAAAGCTAACAGTTATGCCAAATCTATGATTACGAGTGCAGTTACAGATACTGTTTATCAGAAAATTATGGACAAGGATACGGCCCATGAAGCATGGGAGGCATTGAAGCAGAACTTTGAGGCGTCATCTAAAGATCAGTTGTTTAAAATATCTACAGATTTCTTTGCCTTTAGTTAGACACAAAGAGAGGATGTTTCAACGCATATCGCAAAGCTCACAGGCTTATGGAATGAGATGAATAACGGGCTTAAGGCAAAAGATGAAAATGTCTTACCTAGTTTGATGTTAGTATGTAAAGTTTTACATATTTTGCCTGCAAGTTTTAATTCATTCAAATCAAGTTGGATGCTGTTAACAATAAGAAAATGTTCGACGAGTTATAAGAACAATTGTGTATGTTTGAAAGAAATTTCACAAAAAAATATTGATGAAGTCGAACAAGAGGTGTTGTTGGCAAAATCAGGTTCAGAAAACCTAGGAAGAGAAACTAAAAAGAAGTTCAAACTTAAAGGCACATGCAATTATTGCAAGGAGGCGGGTCATTGGATTAAATATTGTAAAAAGTGGATTGCTGATGGTAGACCGGCCAAAAGCACGACAGAAAAAGACAAGAACAAAACTGCCGTTACAAATGTGATGTTACTATCTATATGCAGCGAGGCCTATACAATGGAAGTTGATACAAACAATTGGTGGATCGACAACGGTGCAACAAAGCACGTGACAAATAGTTCAGACTATTTTGTTAGTTTTCAAGCATTTGACGTACCTCATAGCATCACGGCTGCTGGTCAAGAGTCTTTAGATGCAATAGGAAAAGGATCAATTCAAATCTTGTCATCAATTGGAAACAAATTCTTGGAAATTACCTTGAATAATGTATGGTATGTACCAAAAATTTCTAAAAATCTGTTTTCTGTATTAGCTGCTCAAGATTGTAATCAAAATAGCAAGTTTGAGTCAAGTTCAACATATTGTTCGTTGAAAATTGATGGTAAAGTAAAACTGTGCGGAACTCGTGAAGTAAATGGTACTCTGTTCAAAGCAGCTATTAGACCTATAGTACCGGAGCAGGGTGCTAGTCTGAATGTTGCTGTTGAGGATAAATTTGATCTGCTTCAACTTTATCACGAAAGATGGGGTCACCAAGATAAACGTCATGTAAAATCAATGCTTAAAAATAAATTTTATATTGAAGTCAAACACAAAGCAGAAATTTGTGAACCATGTACGTTTGGGAAAGCACATCGTTTACCATTTGGAACTAGACAAAAGTCAACCAAGGCTGCTGAGTTGATATCAATGGATGTATGTGGACCTTTTCAAGAGTCATTCCAAAAGAAACGTTATCTTATTCTGTTCAAAGACAGTTACACAAAGTTTCGCTACGGTTATTTAGCTGCAGAAATGTCAGAGGTCAGCAAAGTTCTCAAGGACTTCCTCACGCATGCTAAAGTATTGGGTTATTCATTAAAGGAGATTCTGAGTGACAATGGTAAGGAGTTCGACAATGAAGAAGTTAGATTAATTCTACGCTTAAATGGAATCACACAGCGACTGACAGCCCCCTACACTCCTGAGCAAAATGGCATCTGCGAGCGGGATAATAGGACAGTTGTCGAAATGCCTAGAACATTGAAGTATTCGAATCCAGCTGTAACCTATCCAGAAGGAATATGGGCTGAGTTAGTTAAAACGGCTATCTACATTTTAAATAGAACAGGAAAGTCATCTGTAGAAGGTGTTACCCCTTATGAACTGTGGACAGGAAAAAAGCCTCGAACTAAACATCTTAGGATTATTGGCTCAACATGTTATGCCCAAATCCCAAAACAGAAACGGATGAAGATGGATAAAAAAGCTATTAAAGGGCATCTTATTGGTTATAATGGTGATGAAAGGTTCAGGATTTGGTTAAAAGAATGCCACAAAGTTATTCTTTCAAGAGATGTTAAATTTGAAGAAAATCCAGGCTGCTGCATTGAACATATCAAACTACCATTTCATGATGTTGAAAGAAAAAAGACCTATCAAGAAATGATTGAGGAAAAGAATGTCGAGGAAAAGAAGTCAAACATTGATGAAGATTCACTCATAGAAGATAGTTCAGAAGATTATGAAACTGACATAGACGCAGAACTCAATGATATTGAAAAATCAAAAGTTAAACTGAGGAATCGTTCAACTCTAAAAAAACCAAAATATTTTTATGAGTACATAATGACTTCAGAGAACCTCATCATTACAACTAATGCTCCTCAAACTTATGAAGATGCACTAAGACATTAAGATGGTGTTGAATGGAAAGAGGCAATGGACAAAGAGATAAGTTCATTGATGGAAAATCAGACTTGGGAACTCGAAGATTTACCGGCAAGGCAATATCATGTAAATGGTGTTTTCGATTGAAGACCAATGCAGATGGCAGTAGAAACAAGTACAAGACTAGACTTGTTGCCAAAGGCTTCAATAAACGTGAAGGTGTTGACTACAATCAAACATTTAGTCCGGTTGCAAAGATGACGACTATTCGGTCGATTCTAAGTATTGCTGCTAGTAAACAGTTGCATCTTGCACAATTTGATGTATCAACAGCCTTCTTATACGGGGAACTGGAAGAAACAATTTATATGACACAACCAAGAGGGTATGAAGATAATACCAAAAGGGTTTGCAAGTTAAAGAAAAGTCTATATGGATTGAAACAGGCACCAAGGTGCTGGAACAAGCGTTTTGGAAACTTTTTACTTGGAATTGGATTCAAGGTAAGTAAAGCTGATCCATGTTTGTATATTAGAAACAAAGGTGAAAGCTTGTAATAGTTCTATATGTGGATGACGGATTAGTGGCTGCTACTAATCAGGATGACTTGACAAACTTCTTTAAAAGATTGAGAGAAGAATTTAAGATCACAACGGTAGCTGCAACTTATTATTTGGGTTTAAAGATTGAAAAGGACAAGGCTGGTAGCATCAAGATTCATCAAAAAGCATATACTGAAAGCATCTTGAAGCGCTTCAATTTTTTAGATTGTAAAGCAGTGTCTACCCCAATATTGAAAACTACAGATATTCCACAACCAGGGAAAGAAAACCTTGAAAAACCAAAATTTCCATATAGAGAAGCTGTCGGAGCATTAATGTATCTAATGCTTGGCACTAGACCTGATCTGGCCTTTAGTGTGAGTGTCTCGTTTAGATCGCTAGAAAATCCTACAACTGAAGATGTATTGAGACTGAAGAGGGTTTTCCGCTACATGGCAGGAACAACTGACTATGGAATCGTGTACAAATCAGAGTTAAATACTTGCTTGGACTGCTATAGTGATGCAGATTTCGGAGGCTGTTCGAAAACGGGTCGATCAACATCCGGAGTTTTAAATAACTATGCAGGACGAGCAATTTCGTGGTCAAGCCAGCGACAGACCATGGTGGCAACTTCTACTACTGAAGCTGAACTGGTTGCTGCAAATGAAGCAGTAAAGGAAATCATTTGGCTAAGTCGGTTGTTTAGTGAGATAACAAAGTTGTCTAAAGTTCCAACTCTACAAATTGACAACTCAGCAGCAGTGAGATTGGCACAAAATCCAGAGTCTCATCGTCGGACCAAACATATTGCGATCAAACATTTCTTTATTCATGAAAAGCTTGCTGAAGGAAGACTTGGAGTGCAGCAGATTCCAACTGAACACCAGGCGGCAGACATCATGACCAAACCGTTGCCAAAAATACGTTTGAAAATTTTGTGCAATCAAATGGGACTAATGTAATATCTTGATTTTCATTCAACAAGGGAAAGTGTTGAAGAATATTTATGTGTCTAAAGAAAATCAATAGTGCTTTTCCTCTCGTTGTTTTTTTACAATAATAATATATAAAGAATATAAAATAAATAGAAGACAATCTAAATATATAATCGTTAATACTTTTTGTTCGCAGAGTACGGACGTGTTTATAGGTGCTCTGTGACCAGTGACCAGTTATACAACAACAAATAATTGAAACGAAATAAAGTGAATAGAATCTTTTAGTCCAGTATAGATTAGTACGAGGACTAAATATACTAGTAGCCAAGTGCAAAACCTCCATCCGTGGTAGTGATTTGGCTCTAGCCGATTCATGAACACAAATGCAACATTAACCGGAGATGGCACACTCTTAGATGTGACTGTGCCGCATAGCCAAATACAGCCTAAATTCCAGCTAATGGCCAATGAGTTATCTCAGACAAGCATGTTCAATGCAACGCAAAAGTCCCCTAAGCTACAAGCAACAAAAGCACCTGCTGGGAAACGACAAGACTTCTCTACATCTAACACTACTGCTTCGACGCCATACCACAGCCCAGCTAATAGTTGCGAACCAATGCAGGATAACAACGGACAAGAAAAATATCAAACAATTATACGCAAAAGAACAAAAAAAAACTCAGGAACACCGTACAAAAAAATTGTAAAACACAATGAACCTACCCAACCATATATTACGGAAATCAGAAACCGATACGAGGCAATATCGGACACATCTGATACGGATGAAGACGAAGTCACTGAAGAAAATAAACCACCACCAATATTTATTCCCGCTATCTTTAATATTGTTAAGATAATCCAACTTATAGAAACATATATCACCCATCGTGACTATGAATACAAAATAAACAAGAACGATATGAAAGTTAACACTAAAACAGGTAAAGCTTACTCAAAACTTATTAGTGGCCTAACAACGAGAAATATTGACCACCACACGTATCAACTAAAAGAAAAGAGAGCTTTCAGAGTAGTACTGCGACACGCACACCATTCCATGGACATAAACGAAATCAAGAATGAAATAGAACTAAGTGGACACAAAGTCAGAAACATACACAGAATGCTTCATCGAATCACTAAAGACCCCATGTCCCTATTTTTCATTGATCTTGAACCAGCAGCAAATAATAAAGAGATATACGACATTACTCGAATGCAAAACGCCATCATACAATTTGAACCACCACATACAAAACGACAAATTGTTCAATGCAAACGTTGCCAAAGATACGGGCACACCAAGACATACTGTAGAAGACCAGCAAGGTGTGTCAAATGTGGCAAAGACCATGAAACAGAAACATGTAACAAAACTAGACAAACTCCAGCCACGTGTGCACTTTGCAAAGGCGAACATCCCGCTAATTATAAAGGCTGTCAAGTTTATAAAGAAATTCAACAACGAAGATTTCCGCCACTCCGCGAAAAACGAATCAGTGAACAATTTCAAAACGATAACCACAACAATAATCCGGAATCTCCACGCCAAACAAACAACATACACCCAGGAACCTCATATTCAGATGCAGCAAAAAATTACGAAAAATCTACGAACCTAACAAACCAAGAATCTAATAACCTCCAAGATCTGATGATGACTATGATTAATGAAATGAGATCCTTTATGAAACAACAAGCCCAACAAATGTTCACACTGATGAACCTGCTCACAACAGTGGTAAATAAAATCAAATAATGGAGAACATAACTACAGTAGCAACCTGGAATGCAAATGGCTTGACAAACCACAGTCAAGAGCTAAGTACGTTTGCCAACAGTAATAAACTAGACCTAATTCTTATATCCGAAACACGCTTCACCGATAGAAGCTACTTTAAAATTCCTAGTTACACGATTTATGACACCAAACACCCTGACGGTACTGGCCATGGTGGCACCGCAATAATTATAAGAAATAATCTAAAACACTACGAACTTCCTAAGTACCAAACGGAAAAAATCCAAGCGACAACCGTAGTTATAAAGGACTGGAATGGACCAATAGTAGTGGCAGCACTATATAGCCCACCTAAACATACCATTTCTGAAAATGAGTACCAAGACTTTTTTCAAAGTTTAGGACGTAGATTTATAGTTGGTGGTGACTTTAACGCCAAACACACGAACTGGGGCTCAAGAGTTACAACAACAAAAGGAAGAACACTAAACAGAGTGCTACAGAGCAATCAAATAAACCATTTCTCCACAGGAGAACCAACGTACTGGCCTACTGATAGGCAAAAGATACCTGATCTTCTAGATTTCTTTGTAGTTAAAGGCATACCTAATCAATATATAAAAGTTAAATCAAGCTTGGACTTGACATCAGATCATTCGCCAATCATTGCAACCATCAGCTCTCATATGGAACACAACCAAAAAAAAAAAACCCTACATAACAGTAGAACAGATTGGGAAAAATTTAGAGACATAATCGAGAACAATATTTCCTTAAACATCTCTTTAAAAACAGACATAGAAATAGACGAAGCTACTGAGTTACTCACTAAAACAATACAAAAAGCTGCTTGGCAATCGACGCCAGTAATAAAACAAAAAACAAAAACATTTGAAAGGCAATCAATGGATATAAAAGAACTGATTGCAATCAAACGTAAGTCCCGGAAAATATGGCAAAACACTAGGCAACCCACCGACAGAAGTAAATTTAACGCTGCTACAAGAAATCTAAAAGAAGCACTACAAAACCTGAAAAACTCTCACTTTGCAGAATACCTAAAAAATCTTAACCCGACTGACACAAGTGACTACTCTTTATGGAAGGCAACAAGAAGATTAAAGCGACCACAAATCTCGATACCACCAATACGAAAGGCAGACGGCAGCTGGGCTAGAAGCCCATTAGAAAAGGCAAATACATTTGCTGAGCACCTTGCACAAGTGTTCCAACCATTTGAAACAAATAATCCTGGACACGACGCTGAAATCCTAACAAACCTTGAAGCTCCCAACCAACTTGCGCTACCAATAAGACATTTCTCTCCAAAAGAAATTCATACTGGGATAAAAAATCATATAAATCCGAAGAAAGCACCAGGTTATGACCTTATCACTGGACGCACACTTAAAGAATTACCTAAGAAAGGACTATTACTTATAACAGCAATCTTTAACGCCATTATACGTCACGGTCATTTTCCATCGCAATGGAAAATAGCCCAGATTATAGTTATTCCAAAGCCGGGAAAAGACCCGAGAGAAACCACATCGTACAGACCAATCAGCCTCCTGCCCATTGTTTCAAAATTATTTGAAAAAATGCTTCTAAAACGCATCAAGCTAATACTTGATCAAAAAAACACCATCCCAGGTCACCAATTCGGATTTAGAATGCAGCACTCCACAATAGAGCAGGTGCACCGTGTCGTTGAAACAATCAGAACAAGCTTAGAAGAAAAGTCATATTGCTCCGCTGCCTTTCTTGATGTAAGCCAAGCGTTTGACAAGGTTTGGCATCCAGGCCTACTCTTCAAAATCAAGAACACTCTACCACACCCACTGTACAATGTACTCAAATCATATTTAAATAACAGATTCTTTCAAGTTACGTTTCAAGATGAACAGACGACTCTTCACCCAATAAAATCTGGAGTACCACAAGGAAGCGTCTTGGGGCCAACCCTGTACACAATTTACACAGCCGATCTGCCGACACATGACTCAACTACAACTGCAACCTTCGCCGACGACACTGCAATACTTGCCACTAGTAAAGATCCAGTCTTAGCTACTGAACTACTGCAAGAAAGCCTCAACAATATCGAGGAATGGTGTCAAAAATGGCGCATCAAAACAAATGAAAGTAAATGTGTGCAAGTTACATTTTCATTAAATAAAAACACCTGTCCAGCCGTTACCCTTAATAACACAGAACTAACGCAGGCTCAAGAAGTTAAATACCTTGGTATTCACCTAGATAGCAGACTAACTTGGAGAAAACATATTTGGACCAAACGCAAACAACTAAACATTAAAAGACAAAAACTATACTGGCTTATTGGGAGGAGATCTCAACTGTCACGCAATAATAAAATATTGCTTTACAAAGCTATTCTAAAACCAATATGGACATACGGGATACAACTATGGGGATCCGCAAGCAATTCAAACATTGAAATTCTGCAAAGATTCCAGTCGACCACTCTCCGCATGATCACCGATGCTCCATGGTACGTTACTAACACTACATTACACCATGATTTACAAATACCAACAGTGAAAGAAGAAATTCAAAAACACAGTAGCAACTACCAATCAAGGCTATGTCAGCATCCCAACCCCTTAGCAATCAACCTACTAGACAATAGTCACACAATATATAGATTAAAGAGGCGCCACGTCTTAGATCTGACAAACAGTGATTAAATAGCAACAGAAATATAAAAAAGAAAGCGCAGAAAAAGTCAAAACTTATGAAAGTGAAAATAACAGAAGCATCACCACTGGGTAGTGACTTCTACAAGCCAAGCAGTATTACCACATCTGATTATAGACGTTCACGTCTGATTGCAGATAAGATTCAAGGAAGAGAAAAAAAAAAAAAAAAAAAAAAATACTTTTTAAAACTGTCATTTTGCTTTATAAACAGGATTTGCTTTGTTAATAAATAAACTACAAATTTATCAGAACTACAAATTTATCAAATATTAATAGAAAAAATACACCTTGCAATAAAGGCATACAATAATACTAAACATTCGATTACACAAAGAACGCCAAATGAAATATCAGTCAGGTCATATCAAGAAATTCCATTTAGAACGGTACCATTAATAAAAGAAGATATTATAAATAATTATCGAATAGAACATGAAGAACTTCATAAAATAATAAGTAACAAAATTCTAAATGAAAAGCAAAAACGTAATAAAGATAATATTGGACGTACTAAGTAGCGACGCCGATACGAGGTGTCACACGTAAATAAAACTTTACGTAACAATACAACGTAACCAATGTGACCAGATTTTTGTTGATAAAAATAATATAATTAGATACGCAAGTCATATAGAAATATAAAATATTAACGAGTATTAAAAGCAGTATAATATCCATCTAGCGCAGTGTTTCATTATTTGATATATAGATTTTTTTCCACCTCTTCTGTGTTAACAGGTTATGGGCCCAGGAGTCCCGAAAAAAGATTAATTTATAAAGTAATACCGGGAAACGCATTTTTTGGAGTAAGCTCATATTGAAAATTAGAATATCTTGAACAGTTTCAGCATGCCAAGAACCGTGACACTAAATACGGAAAATAAAGATACGTGGATGTTGCAAATAGAAGCATTGCTTGTTAAGAATGTTGCACGGGCATATGTAAAGGGCGAGTACAAACATCCTAACGTATTAGAAGGAAATTTGGAATCAGAAAACTCATCATCACCCAAATTGTGGTTTAAGAATGACAACAAAGCCAAGTCAGATATGATTTGGTCGATTAGTCCTTCCGAATTCCAACAAATTGAGGGATGCATTACATCACGCGATGTTTGGCTGAAGTTAGAAGGTATATACCAATCCAGGGGACCAGCAAGAAAAGCAACATTTCTGAAACAACTCACGTTGCAGCGTCTAGAGGATGGCGACAATGTGCGTGAACATATCAAGAAATTCTTCGATACTGTTGACAAATTGAGTGAGATGGAAGTGAACATCAATTCTGATTTACTTGCAATAATGTTATTATATAGCTTACCCTGTAGTTTCGAAAATTTTAGTTGTGCCATTGAAACCCGTAAGAACTTACCGTCACCGGAAATCCTTCGCGTAAAAATAATTGAAGAAAGTGACACTCGTCAATATGACATGCGTGGTACAATTCAAAACGCGATGTATGCAAATAGAAGTCTCCAGAAACGATGGCATACCAAGAAGGAAATATTGAGATTCCGAAGCCCAACTGTTATAATGGATTCAAATTCCGTTGTCATCGCTGCCATGAGATTGGGCACAAAGCAATAAATTGTAGACAGAAGAACATAAATGGTCAATCTTGTTCCAGAAGTGCGGAAGAAATATGCCTCTGTACCTACGTTGCGTTACAAATTGGATGTTCTAACATTAAAAGAAAATGGTGCTTTGACAGTGGTGCAACTTCACTTTTGTGTAATCAGATAGAAGAATTCGACGAAGTAGTTGAATCTAAAGTCAGCAGACTCAATCTAGCAAATAAAGTCTCTACGAATATAGTTGATGCGGGTACGGTCTCATTTATTGCAGACGTATTCGGTGATGGAAAGAATGTTTCCCTGAAGAATACACTGCATGAGCCGGATTTACGCACTTATTTGTTATCTGTTGAAATGATCACAGTTAATCGATTTGATGTAGTATTCACAAAGAATAAGGCGTTGGTAGTTGGAAAGAACGGTGATATTAAAATAATCGCAGATAGGGTTGATGAACTTTATTACGCACGGGAACATCGTAATAACGTATGTAACACGGTTTCAGAAAATGTTCGCATGCCTCGAACGCCTTTGGAAGGATTGGAATTATGGCATCGGCGTCTTGGTCATATAAACGTGAGAGTTATTATAGAAGCCGATCGTAACGGAACCATGAGAGGACTAACTCTCGGGAAATATGAATATGTCATCGGGGAAAGATGACTAAAACACCTTTTCCTAGAAATTCAGAAAAAAAGATAGATATTTTAGAGATTATTCACTCTGATGTATGCGGAACAATGCACGTTGAGTCAAACGGCAAAAGTAAATATTTCGTCATTTTCATTGACGACCATTCGAGATGGTGTGAAGTAAGAATACTTAAGTCAAAAGGAGAAGTTTTTAATTATTTCGAGGAGTATGCTGCATTGATGGAAAATCAAAAGCAAAAAAAAGTGAAGTGCATTCAATCGGATACTGGCACAGAATACTAGAACAAAAAGTTAAGCGAATTCCTAAAACAACATGGAATAATGTGAAGATTAACAGTCGCGCACAACCCTGAACAGAACGGTGTTGCTGAAAGAAAGAATCGTACTCTTCTAGATATGGCGAGATGTCTTCTCATGCTGTCTGGCCTTCCCCTGTCATTATGGGCAGAAGCTATTTCCACAGCAAACTACATTCGAAAACGATGTCCGACAAAAAGTCTAAACAGAAAAACATCGTATGAAGTTTGGTACGGTATGAAACCTGACTATTAATTAATTATTTTAGAAAATTTGTTAGTCGAGTATTCGGTCTGGATAGAAATCTAGATAAAGAAGGCAGAGTAGGCACATTCATTGGATATTCCGAAGAATCCAAAGGATTCAGAGTATGGCTTTACAATGAAAAGAGAATCGAAATATCACGGGACGTAAAGTTTTTTGGAAAAAGCCGATGCTCGGATTAAAGAATACGAAGAATTTGCACCAGAAAAACTCATCGTTGAACAAAATGAGACAACAATATCACACCAACAACCTCGCGTAGTCGAGATTGAAATCAAGGCCTTGGATACCGAACAGGATACAAATCACCCAGATAGAATATTAGTACAAGATGTAGAAAATCATCAAGGAAGAAACGTTGAACCAGCTCAAAAGAAAGTTACTGAAATACACAAGAAAATCAGGACAGGATTAAAGGGAAGACCAAGAAAACAAAAGGGAACGAATAATTTCGAATTGGAGGAAGTCTTTATATCCGCAGTCCCCATGAGACAAGCTATACAAAGTGATGACGCAAACGAGTGGTATCAAACAATAGCAGAGGAATTAAGGTTGATTATCAGAAACGACACATGGCTACTCGTTGATCGCCCAAGAGTTCAAGAAATTATTGGAAGGCGAATAGTACTATGAAATAAGTAAAAAGCTGACGAGACACTTGAAAGAAGAAAAGCCAGACTCGTTGCCCAAGGTTCCTTTCAACGTCCTGGATTTCATTTTAAGGAGACATTTGCACCCGTTTCTCATTTAACCCTTAGCTGGATACCATCTCTGTGATAACGTAGCTGGTGTGGAGGGTTGCTGAAGACCCCAATGGCAATTCAGTTATAAAAAGAATTCTTTTTAATATTATTGCTTGAACATTTTTTTGGTTATGTTTCAATACATCCTATTTAAGATAAAACCTTAAGTGTATTGATTTTTTTCATTCAAGACATTAGTGTATATAATACAACACAAAACACTACACGAAAGTAATGTTTCACGAAATGCTTACAGTTTGGAAGACATCACGTATCCAGCTTAGGGTTAAGCTCGATCCGTTAACTAGTAGCTCTTGTAGCACAGTATGGTATGGAAATCCAACAACTCGACGTAACTACGGCTTATCTGAATGGCGAAATTGAGGAGGAGGTATTTATGGAGACTCCAAATGTTTGTCAGAAACGCTGAAAATGATTATTCGAAAAAAACCGGCAATAAGGTATGTCTCTTGAAGAAATCCCTCTACGGTCTCCGACAAGAGTGAAGATGCTAGTACGCTGAATTGGACCAAGTCCTGGGAGGAATTGGAGCATCCCCAACCAATGCAGTTCCTTGCTTATACCATCTGCAAGAAGGGGAAGATTTGAAGTTAATAACAATCTATGTCGATGATATTTTAATTGCTTGGCGAAAACCAGTCATTATTAAAGAGCGAAGAGCTGACATTCTCGTAACTTTGAAATAAAATTTCTCGGAGACGTTGGCTATTGTCTCGGCATAGAATTCACGCGCGACGGTAACAAGATAGCCATACATCAAAAGGGCTACATCAAAGACATTTTGAAACGTTTCGGTATGACGGATTCAAAACCAATATCAACTCCAATGGATCCAAATACAAAATTAACAAAACTAGAAGAGACCCCAAGGGAGGAGGAACAGAAATTACCATTTCGAGAGTTAGAAGCTGCCTTAATGTATTTGGCTGTCGCAACTAGGCCCGTTCTCAGTTTCGCTTACAATTAAACTATTAGTATGGATTTGCTCACTGGACGGCTGCGAAACGTGTTTTGCGTTATCTTAAGAGAACAATGGAACTCAGAATCATTTTTGGACCGCATTCCACACCTCTTAGAGGATTCGTCGACGCGGACTGGGGATGTTGTTCTGATGATAAACGATCGTATACCGGCTATATGTTTATTTTGGATAAGGAGCCGATCAGTTGGGACACAAAAAAATAAAGAACGGTCGCCTTGTCATCTAAGGAAGCCGAATACTTGGGGATGACAGAAGCAGCGAAGGAATCCATACATTTTCGCAGACTTTTCTTGGAGTTAGGACTGTTGTTGACTGATGTTGTAATATTTAATGACAACATCGGAGCCAAGAAATTGCCGAGATTCCTACTTTTTACGCAAGAAGTAAACATATCGATTTAAGACATCATTTTATCCGCGATGCTCTTAGGAACGAAAATTTTAAAATTGAATATGCTTCCACCGAAGACATGGTAACCACAGGCTTACATCGACCAAAACACGAAAGATGTATTCAAATGTTAGGACTCGGAGCCACACTGAAGATTTGCGCTTGACCACGTCTCGAGGGGAATTATTGGACGTACTCCACAGGGACGCCGATACGTGGTGACACACGTAAATGAAACTTTACGTGACAATATAACGTAACCAATGTGGCCAATTAGTTGTTGATAAAAATAATATTATAAGATACGCAAGTCATATAGAATTATAAAATATTAACGAGTATTAAAAGGAGTATAATATCCATCAAGCACAGTGTGTCATTATTTAATAAATAGATTTTCTTCCACCCCTTCTGTGTTAACAGAAAATAAAAATCCTGGTGAAATAACAGATAAAATATATCTAAAAGAGAATCCCAGATTAATTACAGAATATAAAAATCATCGCTTAAAAATTTTTAGTAAAACATTACAACCCTATGTTAGGAAGAATAAAAGTTGAAAATAAACATCATTTTAAAAATGTTGGAGTACATAAAATTAAACAATTAAAATGAAATGTGTTACAGATGTGTCGCACAGCTTACAGATATTACCAACAACAATGGATTCCACCGGATAGACGATATCGACACTGGACGATAAATTACTCCCGACATCCAGTTTGGATTTAGGGCAAGGCATTACACTATACAACAAGTATGCAGGATCGCAACCGATATCGCTACCCAATTTAACCTAAACAAAGTAACAGTCATGGCCCTGCTAGACATTGAAAAAGCTTTCGACAAGCTTTGGGTAGCAGGACTCATGGCCAAACTAATAAAAACCCAGTTTCCACCAATCCTAATAAAACTCATCCACTCCTACTTAACTGATAGATCCTTCCAAACCATAATAAATAACACATTATCATCCTCAAAACCCATAAAGGCAGGAGTCCTCCAAGGTAGCGTCCTTGGACCCAAACTATTCAACCTGCACCTAAGAGACTTCCCCACATTCCCAAACACGAACACCGCTCTGTACGCAGACGACACAGCCATCTACGCGAACTCGTTCAGTGCGCAGGTGGCTAACAAACAGTTACAAATACACGTAAATATCTTACAACGCTACTGGGAGAAGTGGAAAATTAAAATCTACGCCACTAAAACCGAAACCATTGTCTTCTCACGCAAATTCACACAAAACAAAGTCCTGACACCCTTACAAATACACAACCAAAAAATCACACAAACGAACACAGTGAAATACCTGGGAACACACCTACACCAAACACTACGCCATGGTCCACACATATCACAGGCGATTAGAAAAGCCCAACACGTCATTAGAAACCTATACCCGCTCCTCGTGCCAAGCAGTTCCCTCTCAACCAAAAACAAAAACCTAATATACACCGCCATCATTCGCCCCATATTTACATACGCAGCCCCAGTCTGGTGTAATGCTTCAGTAACCTCACTACTACCATTGCAGCGTCTCCAAAACAAGTACTTACGCCTGGCCACCAGCTCTGGAAGGTACACACGCATAATACACCTACACGAAATCACAAACATCCCATACATAAAACACTCCATAGAATATTTAGCACAAAAATTTTACAAAACACAGTTAAACTCAAGCTCTCTTACAAAACACATCACTAAACTACGACATGACAACACTACAATAACACTAAAACATAAGCTCCCTTATCAAACGCTACCCATATTTACGGAAAGCCTCCATGAGCCGAACACGTAACACAGACATACATAACAGCACTGCAACACACAACACACATCACTATCCAACAATAAAGCCAACCACAAATACAAAACATACCGCATAAACTTAATGTCCATACAATCATCAATGATGTTAATTTTTAATAAACTGAATGGAATTCGCTGTCGGCTCTCGTTGAAACATGATTAAATATAAAATAAAATAAACACACTCGGTTAGTTTCAAAAATTTTTATTCTACGATACGTATTTCGGCTTAAAAGGCCATCATCAGGTATGATACAAGAAGGTTACAAGTGCTCTTATATATAATATAATTCATCAAAGGTGGGGCGGTTTAAGAAAATGGAGAATTCGACAAGGGATTAAAACGGTTTCAAGAGAGGTGAAGAATTTAAGTCTAGTTGTTCGTTCATTAGAAGTTTTTTCTCAGAAATAGCTTTATTGATCTCAAGTGCCTCTAAGAAATTCATTCTCAATCCCTTGTTTACAATGTGTAAGATCTGTAAGTCTGTAATGGCAAAAGTATGATTGTGCTCTAGCATGTGTTTAGCAACGTGTGACTCAATTCTATGTAATTTCCAAGATCTCAAGTGTTCGGAGAATCTGATGTTGAAAGTTCTACCCGTTTGTCCAATGTAGATAGCATTACAGTTGTTACAATTAATTTGATAAATCCCACTGTGATCTAATTTATTTCTTTTATTGAGTTTGTTATTAACTAATAGACTCTTTAAGTTATCTTTATTATAGAAAGCTGCTGTGATGTTTTCAGATTTTAATTTATTTGCTATTTTATGGCTAGTTTTCCCTATGAACGAGATTTTTCTGTAAGTTATGGCATTAATCTCCGGTACGATACAATACAATTGTTTTAATAAAAGTTTCTTTTGTTTCCTACCTAGGATTTGATTTACAATATTGGGGTCATAACCATTATTAGTGGCGATGACACGAATGGTATTTAATTCTTTTTTGAAGTTAGATTCTGACATTGGAATGTTTAATAATCTGTGAATGAAACTGTGGAAAGCTGATTTTTTAATATTGTCTGGATGAGCTGAGGAGTTAGGAATTATGGTGTCTGTGTAGGTAGGTTTTCTAAAAATATTAAAAGTTAGATTATTTGAATTCCTGGTAATTGTGAGATCTAAGAAATTTATTTTGCAATTATTTTCTCTTTCAATAGTGAATTGGATATTATGGTTGAGGGAATTAAGGAATTTTAAGAATAACGTCAGTTGTCTGTCAGTACCGGTCCAGAGACAAATAATGTCATCAACATATCTATACCACCAGGAAATGTGTTTGATAAGTGTTGTATCCGAATTAAATAGCTGTATTTCAAAGTCGTTCATAAAAATGTCCGCGAAAAGGGGGGATAGTGGAGAGCCCATAGGTAGGCCATTATTCTGTTTGAAAAAATTGTTATCAAATTGAAAGTAATTTTGGTCTAGGCAAATATTAATTAAGGACATGAGTTCATTTTTAATATTAATGTTACATTGATTGAGTTGTTTTGATAAGATAAGTTTTAGTGAATCTGTGGGTACTGATGTAAAGAGACTACATATGTCAAAAGACACTAATCTGCCTGAGTTGGGTATTATCTTGTGTTGGATTTTATTGACTAAATCTAATGAATTCTTTACGGTATATTTAGGATTAAAATCTAAGTATTCTGGTATGACTGAATTTAACTTTTTACAAGTTTTGTAAGATGGTGCGTTAATGTATGAAACTACGGGTCTAATGGGAAAGTTCTTTTTATGTAATTTAGGTAAACCGTATAGGGTAGGTGCTATGGGATTCATGATAGTTAATTGGTAGTGTTCTCTTTTATTTAAGACTATTTGACATTGTTTGATGGTTTTCTTAATTTGTTGTTGAAACAAATTTGTTGGGTCTGAATTTAGTTTAATAAGTTTGTTATCTTCTATGAAATTTTGAACTTTAATTAAGTAGTCATTTTTATCTAGGATTCATTGCGCACTAACGCAGATATTACATCCAGTGGCCTTTGACACCTTCGATCGAGATACTCGCGAACACATACAATCAGAATGCTACATACAGTATACGAGACTACTCAGTAAATTAACCAAGCTAAGAGATACCGCAGCACATATCAATCGCAACAAAATTCAAAGTACTAACAAGGAACCACCAGCCAAAGAAGAATTCCATACAAGAGTCAAGAACTTATCCTCCACTACGTGGGACGAAACAGAAGTCAAACTCCTCGAAAAAGGTTTACAATACTGCCCACAAAAATCACTTAACAAAGATACCTTCCAAAATATTGCCATAGATACAGAAATATCATTATTCAATTATGGTCCCGCTCACGATGTAAAACCACTCATATACAATTGCAGTACGATTTTAAAGAATGATTATAAACGCAATAAGAAAGACAAAAAATGTGGGGAAAGGTCTGTATATTAGGGGCAATTTTTGTTTTTCGGAATTTAGGATTATAGGATTTTGATGAAACTAAGCAACGGATTCTCAAGGACAGACAGGTCATTATATAACAAGTTCTTCTGATGTTTGCGCATAAATATTGCTTCTAACATGTCTAATTTTCTGTTAAAACACCTTTTTACACATTTTACATTTTCTATGGTAAATTTGTGGCCGGTTTCATGTTTATGAAGTGCTATGGCGGATTTGTAAATATTTTTGGTTTTTAGATGATACATATGTTCTTTAAATCTGGTTTCTATCTTTCTTTTTGTTTGACCAATATATTTATTGTTGCAATCGGGACATTTTATCCTATAAATGCCTGATTGGGAGGTATCTGTTGTTTTATTGTTTTGGTTATTCTTAAGTGTTTTAATATTATGTTTATTGGAAAACATTAAATGCATATCTATTTTTTTAAACAGTGATTGAAATTTATAGTTAAGTCTGTGATCATATGTGAATCTATATCTTATTTTGGGTTTCGGATTGTTTATATTAAGTAATGTAGTTGATTCATTAAGGAGTGTTTTGTTTGTTTTTCATTTTATTTAAGATTTTATTTATCCTTAATGAATCAACTACATTACTTAATATAAACAATCCGAAACCCAAAATAAGATTTAAATTCACATATGATATAGAGAATACATGGGAAAAGATTCAAAACACGAATGATTTAATAGTTATTAGCCCTATAGAACACAATGTTAAAATAGATTGCGAAAGCAATACAATCAGTAAAAATATTAAGGGTATTTATAAGTATAGATTGAATAAAAAATGTAATTATAATAATTTTAAACTTTCTATAATTCAAGAGAGTTATAAGGAAATAATGTTCGAAAATTTTGAAATATTATATATTACGAATCAAATAATTTTTTTTTGAATCCTAGAAGAAGTAAAACATATAATTGTAACTATAGAAAATCTACCTCAAATAAAAGACACAGATTTGAAGCATCACTTTGTTATAATTTATATAATATTGATATTGCTAGTAATAAGTATTTTATTGTAAAAAAATTAGGATTAAATTAAATTTGTAATAATGTAAATAAAAAGGTAACAGAAGAAGTAGAATTAGACACAAAAAATCCATTAAAATAATTTTACCTCTTGAAAAAGAGGAAATGTATAATTGTAGTTTTTAGATTTCATTAAATAAATGGAATATACTTTGACCATTGCATTGACCTATTGAGATTCATGTAATTGTCCATCGATGTTAGTTTTAGATATTACTTATAGTTGATAAGAATATCAGTACAAATATTGTTTTTTTTTTAATATTGATCTACAATCTGTCTTCTAGTGGACAATTAGTAGATATTTTGGAGTTCATTAGCATGTGGGATAACTACCCTGTGGCATGTTTCCCTTATATACTCATCTTTACATATACTATATGTATGTTTGGGTAGCTTTTCGAAATCTATGTGGGATGTCAAGTGGTTTGTATCTGTTTAATCTGGATATGTCTAGGCTATTATCTAAAAGGTTCACCGCGCTGTGGTTTGGATGAATTTCGAGTCTCTTGATATATTTTTCAGTTGCATATTTAGCTTCTTCTTTCACTGTGCGCATATTAAGATCTTTGTGTATTCCTTGATTTTTAGATTTAGTTGAGTTCTCTTTTTCTCAATGTGATTTCTCCAATTTAGTCGTCTGTCTGATGCATTCCTAAATACTTAGCCTCTTCAACTTGGAGTAGTGCTTTATTGTTTAAGTAAACAGTTGAACAAGTTTCTTTCCTGGTTGTGTATGTAACGTGTACTGATTGGTTTTCATTTGCCTTTATTTTTCATCTTTTAAGCCTGTTTTGAATGCGAGTGAGATGATCTTGTAGCATGGCTGATGCGATTTGGGGATCTTTGTTTGAAGTTACTATTGCCGTGTCATCTGCAAATGTAACGGCTGTTGCGCATAGGGTAGTTGGAATATCCGCTGTGAATAAAATGTACAGCATAGGTCCAAGCACACTGCCTTGTGGTACACCCGATTGGATTGGGTATATTTGCGAGAACTCGCTCTGTTGTTTTACCTGGAAGTGTCTGTCGGTTAAGTAGGATTTTATGATTAGATATATGTTGTTTGGCAGTAGTTGTTTTAGTTTACACAGGAGTCCATCGTGCCAGACTTTATCTTTTATTCTTTCTGTTCGAGGGATTCGGTTATTATTTTGGTTACTTGTATTTGTTCTATTGCAGAGTGATTTTGCCTGAAGCCAAATTGATGATCGGGGATTAATTTGTCTTTGGATAGCACTAAGTTTATTCTTTTGAGGATTAACCTTTCAAGTAATTTTGATAGTATTGGTAGGAGGGTAATAGGTCGGTATGAAGTAACATTTTCTGTAGGTTTTCCAGGTTTCGGGATAAGAATAATTTGCGCAATTTTCCATTGCGAGGGGAAGTGGTTTAATTTAAGGATATAAATATATATGTTATTAGTTTGGTTGCATTAGTTGGTAGTTATCTTTCCCGTTATTAAGTCGCATCCAGGAGCTTTCCTTATGCTTAAGTCGCGTTTTATTATTGAATTGATTTCATTTATATTGATATTTCTTAGTGGTGGTAGTAGTTGGTTGGGATATGCTAGTATACTATGAATGTCCTTTTCTTCTGCTTCTGTTATTTCTCTTGGGTAGGATTTAAAGACTTCGGCAAAATGTGTTGCGAAGACTTCAGTTTTTTCATTATTGTTTTTTGCCCAAGTGTTGCCTGGTTTCTTGATTGGCGGTATTTGTTGTTTCGGTCGTTTTATGGCATTTGTTGCTCTTCATAGCGAGTAACCTGTTGCTTGGGTTGCAGTGAGACTCAACAGGTATTCTTGGGTGTTTTTATTGTTCCATTCGTATAACAATTTTTTGAGGTGCCTGGCTTATTGGTTGAATCATGTTTTGTCAATTGGATTTCGGGAAATTTACCAGTTTCTACGAAGTCTTCGTTTGTCTGCTATTTTTTGCCTAATGATACTTGGATACCAGATTGTATCTTGGGTTACCATGTTGCCTGTGGGTGTTGCGTCCCGGAATGCATTTTGGATTGTTTTCACCAGATGTTTTGTTGCATTGTGAATATCTAGGGCGATTTTCAATGGTATTTTTAAGTTTATATTTTCCTCTATCTTAGTTCTAAAGTATTCCCACTCGGTGTTGTATAAAGAAGGGGGTTTGGGTAAAGTTGCTACATGTGTACTGAGGGTTATCAAGATTGGTGTGTGGTCTGATGACAGTTCTTTTGATGATTCTAAGTGTATATAACCGCTGGCAATATTGTACGTTATACAGAAGTCAATCAGGTCTGGGATTTTATATCTGTCGGTTGGCCAGTGTGATGGTTCACCTGTGGATGTATGAGACACTTGGTTGGTTTATATTGTTTTACGTAATTCACGTCCACGTGGTGTTATTAGTCGCGATCCCCAGTCGGTATGCTTCGCATTATAGTCGCCTCCAGCTATAAATCTGTTTCCAAGAGTTTTGAAAATTGAATGAAAATTGTTTTCTTTGATATTGAATTATGGAGGGCAATAAACCGCAGAGAGAGTAATGGGTCCTGTCCAATCTTCAACACAATACTGGCAGCTTGCATGTGCTCCATAAAGAATCCCGGTAATTCATAGTGTATGATCGAATTTCTTATTATTATTGCTGTTCCACCGTGGGCTGCACCATCCGGATGTGTAGTTATGTATGTTGTGTAAGAGGGTACTTTAAAGTGTGTTCTAGAGGTGAAGTGAGTTTCTGACACAAGCATTATGTCTATATGGTGATCATGGATGAAAGTTTTTATCTCTTGGCTAAGTTGAGCCAAGCCATTAGCATTCCAAAGTGAAATGTGTAGGTTGTGCGCCATTATTTTATTTTAGTGACTAGGATTGTTAACAGATTTAACATGGTATCCATTTTTTCTAATAGTTTTTGCATCATTTGTTCGAGTCTATTTTGTTTCGACTGTGGGGTTTGTGGGTTTGTTTTGTTGTTGTTCATTTCAATATATTTAGTTACTTGAGCATATCTGCCGTCTGTTTTGTTTGTTTGTATGTACAATTGTTGTTGTTCATTATGTTGTTAATGTTGCTGCTTTTGTTGTTGTTGTGTAGGTGGGTGTTCCTTTTGTACTGGATTTCTTTCTCTAGTTGCTGGGAATTTTCTTTTCTGTATTTCCTTGTAGACTATTCAGGATTTGTAATTAACTGGGTGTTTTCCTTCGCAGAGTGCACATGTAGCTTCAGTTGTGTTTTCTTTTGTGCATTCTTTTGTAAAATGATCCTTTCCACATTTCACACAACGTGGTTGTTTTGTGCAGTATGCTTTTGTGTGTCCATAGCACTGGCACCTGGCACATTGAGATACCTTTTTTTTTTTGGGTTTGGAGGCTCAATCTGCACTTTTGTGTATTGCAAGAAATTTATGTTGTATACTTCTTTATTGTTTATGTTTGGAACAATTTCTACGTAGAATAGTGGCAAAGGCTTCTTAGTGATTTTTTGTTTAATGTTGTGGATATTGGTTACTTTGTGTCCCTTTGTTTCAATCTCTTTTTGGAGATCTGCAACATTCGTCGAATGGTGCAGATTTCTTATGACTATAAGGTAGCTACGCTGTGTTTTTAGCTGGTAGGTATGGAACATTGTTTCTTTTTCTCTGAGGGTTTTAACTATTTTTCTGTAACTTTTTATGTTGTGTGCCTCTACAGGCACACAACATAGAAAGCTACTTGACTGTTTTCAATCGTCTATATTAATATATATATTAATATATATATATATATATATATATATATATATATATATATATATATATATATATATATATATATATATATATATATATATATATATATATATATATATATATATATATATATATATATATATATATATATATATATATATATATATATTTTTATATATATATATATATATATATATATATATATATATATATATATATATATATATATATATATATATATATATTTATATATATATATATATAAATATATATATATATATATATATATATATATATATTTATATATATAAATATATATATATATATATATATATATATATATATATATATATATATATATATATATACACATATTTATAAAAATAAATATATTAACCACATTTTTTTTAATCCTCAAAAAAGTAGAGAATTTTCTTAACTGTGCCACTACTGGTCGTTTTACCCTGTATATATATATATATATATATATATATATATATATATATATATATATATATATATATATATATATATATATATATATATATATATGTGTATATATATATATATATATATATATATATATATATATATATATATATTATATATATATATATATATATATATATATATATATATATATATATATATATATATATATATATATATATATATATATTCCACTAGAAAATTGCGACGTGTAAAGGTGTCAGTGGAGCGGAGGTTACCACCGCTCTGCCTAACAGGGTGCGAGCAAGTAGCTCTCTCACGTCTGAGCCTAAGGCCCACTTGTCTCACACACTTGTTCCTGTTATCTGGAGAACAACCACCGCTCTGCTCCACTTGTAACACTAAGCCTACTCTCGAACATATCTTCGGGTAGAGTTTCAGTTACAATTTGCATCGTCGCAATGCTGGTATTAAGAATCCCTAGGCGAGCTATTTACGCAATGATGCGATGCGCATAGGTAAACTGTTAACGTTTCTACGTGCAATTGATATGTTGCATCAAATCTGAAACGTTACATTCTTTTCTTTCTCTTGCCATTAATGTTAAAAGACTGTTAGCATTTCATTATTATTATTTTTATTATGTTTCTTGTCTCTCGAACCTTATTACGGTCGCGACTTTGGTTTCAGACAGTTCTCAACTGATTTCTGTACATATCAGCAGTGCAGAGTATGCTTCACATTTGTGAATGCATAGTAAAGTTTCTTTACGTTCTATTTTAGCTAAAGCTCTCGTTTTAGTAATTTCGCGAGAGAGCTTTATTGTGTGATAGTCCCTGCACATTGTAAGAGTACAGTGTTCATTTGACAATTGCAAAATATATGTATATATATATATATATATATATATATATATATATATATATATATATATATATATATATGTATATATATATATATATATATATATATATATATAAATATATATATATATATATATATATATATATATATATATATATATATATATATATATATAATATAATTTCTCGACAGAGCTTTATTGTATGATAGTCCCTGCACATTGTAAGAGTACAGTGTTCATTTGACAATTGCAAAAACCTTACTCATTTTCTTACACAATGGTAATTTACTAAACTATTTATTTTTCTGATACACATCCTATTACACAATCGTCTATATAAGCGGTACTACCTTAGAATAATAAATATATATTTATATATAAATATATATTTATATATATATATATATATATATGTATATATATATATATATATATATATATATATATATATATATATATATATATATATATGCGATATGTATATATATATATATATATATATATATATATATATATATATATATATATATATATATATATATATATACATATCGCCTCTATTGTACAATAATAAATTGAATCATCCTGTTTTTTCTTCATAACTCAGCAAGTTATGGGAATAACATGTTATTCCCATAAAGATACGTACAAAAAGACAAACTTTGTATGTATAGGAAATAAACACAATTTGCTAATTACTCTTTTTACAATTAGTGTTGATGTAAGAACTAAATAGTTCAAACCATATCTGTATAACTTTGTAATGAAGATAAAATAAATCTTTTTTAAAAACAAGTCATCAGATTCTCAAACTTAATTGGCGCAGTCGGTAGGATAGCCAAAGGCTTAGTGAATCGAAAACACGATTGTACAATTCGTTATAATTTACCAAGTCATCGATTCCAATCGTTAAACGTGCTATCCAAGAATCTACGAGGTACAAGTCAATACTGACGACATCAGCGAAACCTCTGTTCCATCTCAACGCAACACTATGACCTCAACAAGAAGCCTTCCGCAGAAAGTTCCTGAGAGCACACCAGAAACGCCGAAGTCAAAAGAAAATACCGGTCCAACCCCAAGCATCGAGCAAAAACCCGAGCTGGAAGTCACCACATCATCAACTGTCCACAGCCAAGCCGAACGAATATGGAGCGAAGCCAACAGCCAGTTATGATTAAAGAAATCGTACTATTATTGTAAGTATATTTGTAACTATAAATTTACTCCAAACTGGAGGAATTATTAGAAACCTTAAATAATATCAATATCAACAAGACAACTCCACATAATACACCTGCAAATATCTTTTCTAATTTAAATAATGAAATATTCAAATTACTCGATTTAATACCATGCTTCCTTGGAGACATTAAAGCATTACCAAATTTTATAACCACTGTAGATGATAGCATTGACTTAATTTATAAGTCAAACCCATCAGAAATTACAAAAAAACTTTTTATACTAACGTTAAAAAATTAGATTAAAGGTAAAGCTGCACAATGCCTCAGCAATATCACTATAAAAATCTGGAAAGACTTAAAAACACATTTACTAGACAATTATTCCGATACTCGATCAGATGACACCTTGATGTATGAAATCACCCATTTAAAACAAGTTAAAGAAAATATCTTAGAATATTATGCAAAATTCAATAATGTAATCTTAATATACAAAAGTAAAATAGAATGTAAATGTGATAGTAATACGAGCAAAGTAATAATAGAAAAGGCATTAAAATATTTTACTCAATGCGTTATAAATAATTGTAAAGACCCGTTTAGATCACCATTAGCTGCCAGAAATCCACAGATATTATCTGAAATTTTAAACATTATCTCGAATGATTTACAATATATGCACAATCAACATTTATACAATCAACAAAACACACAAATACCAAAACCCGTTCCAACTAAACATCAAATACAATTTAACAGACACCAATCTCCTCTCCATAAATACCAAGAACCTCAATACCAACAGTCACAATACCAACCACGCCAATACCAATGACAACAATATTTGAAATATTTTGCCCCGAGTACTAATATCCGTAACGCACAGCAAAGAGTTTCACCCATGAGTACCCAAACCATAAATATCCAACAGAGTACAGAGCATTTGTTCATTCATTATTTAGAAGACGATATAAACTTAGATACAGAGAACGAATTTTATAACGAAATTGAAAATGAATAGATTGAAAACCCAGAAAATTCAGAAAATAATTTTTTAGACTTAGGAAACGACCAACCAGAATCGAATCCTTAAATAATAACATCAACAATTTTACTAGACACCGGATAAAACCAAAATTATTTTTATCCAAAATTAGTGAGACCTAATTACCATAAATTCCCAGAATCATACACAGTACACACCTGCAGTGATAAATCATCAGGAAAAGAAGTCACCTTTTTTAAATATAAAGATTATATAATAAAAAGTTACATATTTCATTTTCATAAAGATTTAGACATATTACTAAGAATGCCAGGTATAGAATTATTAAAAACAAAATTTAACTTCGAAAATGGGTAAGTAACATTCTTAAATAAATTCAAATATAAATTTCAATATCTAAATTATCAAAACAATGTAAGCCTTAATATGGAAATAAAAAACCAAGAAATACGCGACGAACACCTAACCAATAACGAAAACATTTATTATTTAACACATTAAATAAATATAAAGATCTAATTTTATACGAAAAAGAGAAATTAACATTCACAAGCAAAATAAAACATCCTATTAATATTACAGACAATTTACCAATACACGCAAAACAATACACATACCCCGACATTTACAAACAAGAAGTTCAATCCCAAATAGTTAAAATGTTACAAGATGACATCATTCAGCATTCATATTCACCCTGGTCATCACCAATATGGGTAGTAACAAAAAAAGCAGATGCATCAGAAAAAAAAAAGAGTTGTAACAGACTATCGCAAATTAAACGACTAAACTGTAGACGATAAATTCCCAATACCCGACATAACAGACATCCTTGATAAATTAGGCAAATCCAACTTTTTCACCACCATAGACATAACCTCCGGATTAGACCAAATAGAAGTTCACACAGACGATATCCCTAAAACAGCATTCTCTACAAATTCCGGACATTATGAATAAAATCATACGCCTTTCGTCCTCAAAAACGCCCCCTCAACCTTTCAAAGACTTATGAATTTCGTCTTAAAGGATTTAATCAACAAAATGTGTTTCGTATATCTCGACGACATAATAATACTAGGTACATCCCTTCTGGAACACCTAGAGATTATAAATAAAGTACTTCAAAAACTACGTGAAGCCAATCTAAAAATTCAATTAGATAAATGTGAATTTCTTCGCAAAGAAGTCGCTACCTAGGCGACGTTATAACTACAGAAGGAATAAAACTAAACCCAGACAAAATTCAAGCTATAAAAAACTTTCCAGTCCCTAAAACAACTAAAGAAATCGAATCCTTCCTTGGATTAATCGGATATTATAGACGATTCATTTACGGTCTCTCAAAAATAACAAAACCACTAATCCAATTCCTAAAGAAAGAATAGAAATTTGACATAGAAAACACAGTATACATAAAATGCTTTGAAAAATGAAAAACACTTCTTTTTAATAACCGTATCTTACAATACCCAGACTTTTCAAAAACATATTCTTTAACAACTGACGCTAGCAATAACGGAATCGGAGCTGTGTTATCACAAAGTCACGATAACAAAGATTTGCCCATAGCCTATATATCGAGAACACTTAACAATCACGAAATAAACTATTCGACCATCGAAAAAGATCTTTTAGCAATAAACAATTCCAACCATACCTGTTAGGTTACAAATTAAAATTATCATAGACCTCTAGTTTGGTTGAACTCACTAAAAGAACAAAATTGTAAGCTGATACGTTTAGTTCAAAACCGAACATATAAATTCAAATATATTCGAATCAAACAAAACATTGGTACATTGTATTTCTAAAGGCACCACAATGCACAAAGGTTTCGCATTGCAAGTTAAACAACATTACGCTTGTGAAAATTACCACAACTTAGATAGCAAAATTCTCATTCAAAATAATCCAAGATTAATTTGTCATTTAATCACAAAAGAAAATTATAATAATAAACCAATAATTAAAAATATCACAATATGTCTTGGAAAATTACTAGACTATTGCATACAAAATGAAATAAACGAATTAGATATGCCAAACATATGTTCTGGCCTAGATAAAAAAAATTGGAATAAAATAGAAAATTTAATCAGACAGATATTTCAAAATTCTATTATCAAAATCAATATTAATGAAAAACCTAACGATGAAGACTTAAATCTAAACGCAGACACAGACTCAGTAATAGTACAAACAGGTAGTGAAACTGACACCGTACACTCCGACAACGAAAACCCCATAAACGGCCTAATATATCTAGAAACCCCAGTTAATACTTGTAAAAATAAAGTAGTCGTTAAAGAAACAAATAACAAAACCGAAGTCAAAACTAATAAACTATTTAATAATAAAATGCAACGAATATATCTCTATTTGAATAAAACTGATAGTAATAAAACAATTATGATATTTATTAGAGAATACTTGCAACCCGGCATAACCTATTACTGTCTTATACCAGAAAAATTTAAATTAAACTTCAATGCAGTTTTACAAACATACTTCGACGCAAATAGCTACAAATTAATATCATGCAAAACTATGAATACCGATATAGAAAATAAAGAAGAACAAGGAATGGTATTAAGAAATTATCATGAACGAAAAACCAATCATAGAGGCATAACGGAAACATATAATAAACTAAAACAGATACATTACTGGCCCAAAATGCAAAAAGATATTCAAAATTTTATAAATAAATGTATTACATGTTTAACAACGAAATACGAAAGAAATCCTATACAAATCTCAAATATCCAAACTCCAACAGCAAATAAGCCTTTTGAAAAATTACATATAAATCTATTGTCGCTAGAACAAACCAAAATATTAACTATCGTAGACTCCATCTCAAAATTTGCAGTAACATACGTAATAAAAGATAAAAATGCAATTACAATTTTATACAAATTAATTAAATATTTAACGCACTTCATAACTCCTAAAGAATTAATATCCGATAACGGGTTAGAGTTTAATAATAAAACGATTCAAAAGTATTTAGCACCTAGACAAATTAATATTCATTACATCTCCATTGATAATCCAAAAAGTAATGGAATAGTTGAAAGATTCCACTCATCCCTGATAGAACACATGAGAATTATTAATCAAAATCCAATAATCAAAACCCTACAACTAAAAGAAAGATTAAACCATCGCCTATAATAACAGCATCCATTCCACTACTAAAAGAACGCCGCTAGAAATTATATTCGGACTAATATCGGAACCAAACTTAAAACCAGAAGAAATACAAATCGACGAATATTTACAAAAACACGCCGAAACATTAAAAAAAATCAATGAACAAGTAAAAACCAACATAGAACAAAATAAATTAAAATATTCAAAACCAATCGAAAAACAATATGAAATTCCCGAGCAAGCCTATGTAAAAATAAATATAAGAAATTGTGGAAAAATAGAAAATCCCAAATTTAAAATACTAAATGTAAAAACAATACGTCACGAAAGAGGACAAATCATCGACGAAAAAGACAAGAAACACAAAATTTCTAATCTTAAAACACCTCGACTTGTTACAGACTAATACCCTTCGGGATACTACAAATCATCAAAGATGACACTAACACCGGACTTAGCATACTCGAACTAGGAACTGCCTACATACAGGTAAACACCCAAATAATATCACTCCAAATTCCTCCTACCAACATTCTGAAACAATACCATATGCTAGACGAAGATGTAAACACCTTATATCAAAAGATGCAAAATTACAAATTCAAAGAAAATACTGCAACCTATAAAAACACGTTAAATAACATAATGCTACACATAAAAAATAAAATACAACTTCTTGAACCAAAAAGAGCAAAATGTGGATTAATTAACGGACTCGGGTCAATTATCAAAAGCATATCAAGAAACCTAGATTCAACAGATAAAGAGAGATATGACACAATAATAGATAACATAGTTAATAACGAAAATAAATTAACCAATAAAATAAACACCATGGTAACAATCAATAATAATATCACCACACAATTTGATAATAAAATAAAAACTATCAATGAAAATAATCATATCCTAAATACAAGATTAAACAATTTGGAAAAAATAATAGGAAAAGTTTTAGATGAAATAGATATTGTAAAAACACAATACATTATAAATGAACTAATTCAAGTAGGACAATAACTTTACTTCTCTTTAGTATTATTAGAAGAAACTATAAACTTCGGTCAATTAAATACTCTATACTTTGGAATAATTAATCACAACGATTTACTAATAGAAATCAAAAATACCTTCATAAAAACTATCCTATTAAATAACATTCAAGATAACAATATCCTAAAAACTTATGCTCAATTAACAACAACGTACTAGTTATCCTTATTGAAATCCCATCTAACGTCATTAAAGCCACCCCAATACCTACCTACTTACACAAAACATATGAAACAATAAATGTCTTAACGGGCCAATATATGAAAAATAACTGTAGAATTAGATCTGTAAATAAATGTACTAAGAATAACCATAAAGAATACTATTGTTTATCTCAAATCAACGAATACGAAAAATGTCTAGAAAACGTTATCTATTATAAAGACTTTCAGTTCTGTGAGTATAATAAAATATCATCAATAAATTCAATTACTGAAATAAAAAATTCAAACATAAAATATCTATACTTCCCGAATGAAAAACAAATAAAATCTTACTGTATTTTTAATTTAAGCGGAACATATCACACTAATAACTAACCAAATCGCAATGAAAAATAATGTCGGAGATCTAGTAGATATCCATATGAAACATCATATCAAACATATAAAAAATGAAATAAAAAATATCTCACAATTCAATCATAAATCAGAAAATAGTATTCGCTTAGATTATATAATAATGTTAGTACTTATAATTACCATTATGTAATAATCTATGTAATAATCTTAATAATAATTATTATTATTATAATAACTAGTCAATACAAAGGTGTCTTAAAAGAAAAATCTAAACACCAAAGTCAAAAGGATTAAGAGCTACATTTGAAAAAACTAATAAAAATACCAATGAGGTAATTTCTATTTCTAATGAGGGAGGAATTATATAGCAGACTCGCCTCTATTGTACAATATTAAATTGAATCATCCTGTTCTTTTTTCATAACTCTGCTATATAATTCCTCCCTCATTAGAAATAGAAATTACCTCATTGGTATTTTTATTAGTTTTTTCAAATGTAGCTCTTAATCCTTTTGACTTTGGTGTTTAGATTTTTCTTTTAAGACACCTTTGTATTGACAAGTTATTATAATAATAATAATTATTATTAAGATTATTACATAGATTATTACATAATGGTAATTATAAGTACTAACATTATTATATAATCTAAGCGAATACTATTTTCTGATTTATGATTGAATTGTGAGATATTTTTTATTTCATTTTTTATATGTTTGATATGATGTTTCATATGGATATCTACTAGATCTCCGACATTATTTTTCATTGCGATTTGGTTAGTTATTAGTGTGATATATTCCGCTTAAATTAAAAAAAAAGTAAGATTTTATTTGTTTTTCATTCGGGAAGTATAGATATTTTATGTTTGAATTTTTTATTTCAGTAATTGAATTTATTGATGATATTTTATTATACTCACAGAACTGAAAGTCTTTATAATAGATAACGTTTTCTAGACATTTTTCGTATTCGTTGATTTGAGATAAACAATAGTATTCTTTATGGTTATTCTTAGTACATTTATTTACAGATCTAATTCTACAGTTATTTTTCATATATTGGCCCGTTAAGACATTTATTGTTTCATATGTTTTGTGTAAGTAGGTAGGTATTGGGGTGGCTTTAATGACGTTAGATGGGATTTCAATAAGGATAACTAGTACGTTGTTGTTAATTGAGCATAAGTTTTTAGGATATTGTTATCTTGAATGTTATTTAATAGGATAGTTTTTATGAAGGTATTTTTGATTTCTATTAGTAAATCGTTGTGATTAATTATTCCAAAGTATAGAGTATTTAATTGACCGAAGTTTATAGTTTCTTCTAATAATACTAAAGAGAAGTAAAGTTATTGTCCTACTTGAATTAGTTCATTTATAATGTATTGTGTTTTTACAATATCTATTTCATCTAAAACTTTTCCTATTATTTTTTCCAAATTGTTTAATCTTGTATTTAGGATATGATTATTTTCATTGATAGTTTTTATTTTATTATCAAATTGTGTGGTGATATTATTATTGATTGTTACCATGGTGTTTATTTTATTGGTTAATTTATTTTCGTTATTAACTATGTTATCTATTATTGTGTCATATCTCTCTTTATCTGTTGAATCTAGGTTTCTTGATATGCTTTTGATAATTGACCCGAGTCCGTTAATTAATCCACATTTTGCTCTTTTTGGTTCAAGAAGTTGTATTTTATTTTTTATGTGTAGCATTATGTTATTTAACGTGTTTTTATAGGTTGCAGTATTTTCTTTGAATTTGTAATTTTGCATCTTTTGATATAAGGTGTTTACATCTTCGTCTAGCATATGGTATTGTTTCAGAATGTTGGTAGGAGGAATTTGGAGTGATATTATTTGGGTGTTTACCTGTATGTAGGCAGTTCCTAGTTCGAGTATGCTAAGTCCGGTGTTAGTGTCATCTTTGATGATTTGTAGTATCCCGAAGGGTATTAGTCTGTAACAAGTCGAGGTGTTTTAAGATTAGAAATTTTGTGTTTCTTGTCTTTTTCGTCGATGATTTGTCCTCTTTCGTGACGTATTGTTTTTACATTTAGTATTTTAAATTTGGGATTTTCTATTTTTCCACAATTTCTTATATTTATTTTTACATAGGCTTGCTCGGGAATTTCATATTGTTTTTCGATTGGTTTTGAATATTTTAATTTATTTTGTTCTATGTTGGTTTTTACTTGTTCATTGATTTTTTTTAATGTTTCGGCGTGTTTTTGTAAATATTCGTCGATTTGTATTTCTTCTGGTTTTAAGTTTGGTTCCGATATTAGTCCGAATATAATTTCTAGCGGCGTTCTTTTAGTAGTGGAATGGATGCTGTTATTATAGGCGATGGTTTAATCTTTCTTTTAGTTGTAGGGTTTTGATTATTGGATTTTGATTAATAATTCTCATGTGTTCTATCAGGGATGAGTGGAATCTTTCAACTATTCCATTACTTTTTGGATTATCAATGGAGATGTAATGAATATTAATTTGTCTAGGTGCTAAATACTTTTGAATCGTTTTATTATTAAACTCTAACCCGTTATCGGATATTATTTCTTTAGGAGTTATGAAGTGCGTTAAATATTTAATTAATTTGTATAAAATTGTAATTGCATTTTTATCTTTTATTACGTATGTTACTGCAAATTTTGAGATGGAGTCTACGATAGTTAATATTTTGGTTTGTTCTAGCGACAATAGATTTATATGTAATTTTTCAAAAGGCTTATTTGCTGTTGGAGTTTGGATATTTGAGATTTGTATAGGATTTCTTTCGTATTTCGTTGTTAAACATGTAATACATTTATTTATAAAATTTTGAATATCTTTTTGCATTTTGGGCCAGTAATGTATCTGTTTTAGTTTATTATATGTTTCCGTTATGCCTCTATGATTGGTTTTTCGTTCATGATAATTTCTTAATACCATTCCTTGTTCTTCTTTATTTTCTATATCGGTATTCATAGTTTTGCATGATATTAATTTGTAGCTATTTGCGTCGAAGTATGTTTGTAAAACTGCATTGAAGTTTAATTTAAATTTTTCTGGTATAAGACAGTAATAGGTTATGCCGGGTTGCAAGTATTCTCTAATAAATATCATAATTGTTTTATTACTATCAGTTTTATTCAAATAGAGATATATTCGTTGCATTTTATTATTAAATAGTTTATTAGTTTTGACTTCGGTTTTGTTATTTGTTTCTTTAACGACTACTTTATTTTTACAAGTATTAACTGGGGTTTCTAGATATATTAGGCCGTTTATGGGGTTTTCGTTGTCGGAGTGTACGGTGTCAGTTTCACTACCTGTTTGTACTATTACTGAGTCTGTGTCTGCGTTTAGATTTAAGTCTTCATCGTTAGGTTTTTCATTAATATTGATTTTGATAATAGAATTTTGAAATATCTGTCTGATTAAATTTTCTATTTTATTCCAATTTTTTTTATCTAGGCCAGAACTGCCACTACTGGTCGTTTTACCCTATATATATATATATATATATATATATATATATATATATATATATATATATATATATATATATATAAATAAATATATATATATATATATATATATATTTGCTATTTTATAATATTTTAAGTTAAGAACCTTTTTCACCAAATATATTTCTTAAAATAGAAATTTATTGCCAAATAGCGTCCAGCAATTGACAGGCCTATTAAAATGATTCATGTAAAAATAAATATAATGAAGACACATTTATATGGCCATTCCTCGTAACCAGCTCTCATTACTATTTTTGCTGTATGTGCAATCGATACCGAGTCTTCACCGGCCACGTAAAAACTGGCAATTGAAAATTTTTACTTTATTGTTACATATATCGTATCATCTGCGCTTATCAATTGTTTTACAGATTGACCAAGTAGACTCAAATAGTTTGGACATCGAAAGTAAATAATTATTGTAAGCAATTCATTTATTGAAAAAGAATTTCAAAGGTTAGAATATATTATAAATTAGTAAAATATTAATAATTATTATTATATAAACAAAATGCTTATAAGAAATTTCGGTGTAACACATTGCAGATAATTATTTTTTTTTTTGTTATTGTCATTTTACTTATCTCTAATTTCTTACCCAAATACAAAACACATACATATGTCTGCACAAATTATATTGTTAACCTTTGTTTTCACGATATATTTTCCATATCGTGTACATGCATGTTTTCGATGATAAAATGTTTAAATTAATTTTGTACAAAAGCATTTTTATATCTCGACTTACCGCAATTATTTCTTTGAAATAAAATTGGCTTGAATTACTGCTAAGAACTCCACCAATATTGAAAAAATTTGGATTCGCATATGTCTGTATTACATCTAGACATACTATCACGAGCGTGAAAAAAGTTTTCACTACCGTTTTGTCCATGCTGATTTTATTCTGAAATAAACAAAGTGTTCATTGTTAGTTTAAATATTAATAACACAGAGGAATATCATGAAACAATATCGCTAATTAAAATATAAATGTAGCGTAACCAAATCTAACATGTGTTATTCTATATTAACCTAAAAACATTGACCACGTGCAAGTTACAGATTCGTACATATACACATACTAACACTCGGAGAGGAACTGCCTGTCACTCCCGATTCAGCATAGCACAAGTCACGTACACCCCGCACCAAATTTACACAGCAACAGCCAAGCGACAAAGACAGCGCACTCAGCATTCTTCTATCGTCTGCTGGCGCGCTGCACCACCTCCTCGTTACTTCACACTTCCTCCTGGAAGCATATTTTTGCAGGGCTTCCTCTCTTACCTTTCGTGGTGGCAATTCACGGAGACGTGTAGGTACTGGAACTGACACTGAGGGAGTTATGGTCCGGTCAAGAGGAACTCCGTCTTCGCTTCTCTCAAGTGCAGCTGCCTCTTCAAGAGATACTGGGTTTTGTGTTGGTGTTACATCTCCGACACTCGAATGGACCGGTTAATCCTCCGGTTGCCCAGATGTCGCTAATCCGCTCCTCTAAGGTGCCACTAGAGGAGTGTGGTACCGAGTATTCCTCGACTCCGGTTGCCCTGATGTCTCTAATCCGCTCCTCTTAGGTGCCACCATTGGAGTGTAACACCGAGTATTCCTCGACCCTGGTGAACTGGTCAGAGTCGCGAGGAACTCTACACGTAAGGGGGTTATCCCATAGGAACTCCGGCTCCACGAAGGTATATTGAGAAGAGGGTCCATTATCAGGGTTAAGTTCATGCTGCGGGAAGAATACCTCTGAGATAGATGTCTCCTTCTAGGGGTTTCGGGTCTAAGGTAGATTCGGATTTCTATATCGGTTTCTTCAATGACTTCATGCAACACATCTTTGACCCGATCTTCCTTTAATTCGTCCAACCTACATTCTATCATTGGTATAGCTAATTTGCCAATATGTCCCTCAACTAATTTTCGCCGCAGAGAAATTAAAGCCCTGCGTAGGTTTCTGATGACTTCTTTCCTTAGTGATTAAATAAAATATTGTTCGCCTCTCCAGATTTAGCATCGCAGTCACTCCCACTGTAGATTCTTGTTTCCTCAATTCAGGTAGCCCTCCATATCGCGATTTGAATTCTACAGCAATGCCTGCCCCCATACGCAAATCTCTGGCTACGCAATGCCCTAACGCAATTGAGGGTAGCATCAAAAAGATCTCCGTTTACTTTCAACAAGGAGAATTTTACCAAAGGAACACCTCGGCCAACATCTGACTCGTCCCACTTACTAGATCGTCCGGGACGTTTGTTTGCCCTTTTTTCTACCCTAGCTTGTTCACGACCCGGTTCATTATAGCATGGTTTCATTCGGTTTGCGTGCAGCATCATGCGTTTGTGAAGAAAAGCGCAATGTTGCACCCGGAAGGTATTAATATCCATGCTTTTTAGCAAACGATATGGTCCGGTCCAGGGCCAGTGTAACTTGAAACTCTCACCTACTTTCGGTGTCGGTTTATGAACCCATGCCAAACCACCCACTGGAAACGTTGGTATACGAGTATCCTTATCGAAATACTCCTTTCGTCTATGGTGTGAAACTTCCAGCTGATTTCTCACTACTGGCTCGAACGATAAGCCATCATAAGCAAGGGGAGCTCCTCATCCCATGTTCTTTGTCGTTCACCTGCATAATGAAATTTCATGGCGATATGTGTTCGGTTAAACCGCTCTACCATGCCGTCCGACTGCGGATGGAACGGTGTATTGCGAGTTTTATTAATACCGAACAACACGCACATTTCTTGAAATAAGAAAGCTTCAAATTTTTTGCCCTGATCTGAGTGTAAAGTCTCAAATGCACCGTATCTGCACACAAAGGCCTGCACAAAAAGTCGCGCAACTGTCGTTGCCTATTTATCGGGCAACAGGTAAGCTTCTGTGCATATCTTGAAGTAATCACCCAATACCGCGACGTATTTAATCCCATTTTTAGTGGTTCTAACGTGAGCAAATCAATCGCGACTCTTTCGAGTGGTCGGGTTACCTGTTTTGTTTGTAGTGGAGCTTTTGGTCCTGGGGTCAAAGCATTCCGTCGATTACATGACTCGCGGCACCACTGTTATACATCAGGTTGCATGTTATTCCTATAATTACGGTCTTTTAGTTTTGCAAGCGTTTTTGTTACCCCCAAATGTGCACCCGTGACTGCATTAACGTGATACGCTTTCAACACTTTACATACTTTACTACGCGGCACTACCACACGATATTTGCCAAATTTAATGTCCCGAATACACAATCCATGTTCGTCTGTCTACTCTGGTTTTAAATCAAACAAACTTTTTGTTTCCTTTGGCAGATCAGTCGAAGTAACACTTTCACCGCGTAAAAACTGAATAACTGGTTCGCACCAATCATCTTCTAGTTGCGCTTGCACCAGCGGTTTTACGTACTCTTTCGGTAGAGCATTGGGTGCAGACCCTACCAACACTGTATTAATGAAATCCGGGTCATACAAATTCCTAGTATCCGGTGGTACTGTCGAATTTTCTTCGACTATCTCCATTCTAAATTGCCTGCATGGTCGTCGGGACAATCCGTCAGCGTTCAAATGTTTCTTGCTTGGCCGGTGACAAACTTCCATGTCATATTCAGCGAGAATTTCTAATCACCGGGCCACCTGACCCTCTGGTTCCTTAAAGTTCTTCAACCACCTTAAACAATTGTTTTCGGTTCTGGATAGAAATAGTGTTCCGATTAGGTATCCCTTAAAATGTCTACTAGTTGATACCAGGGCCAGAAGTTTTCTCCTAGTCACGCAGTAACCGCGCTCTTGCTTTATTAATGCCCGACAGAAGTACGCAATCACTCGCTCATAACCATCTAGCACTTGACTGAGGACGCCTCCCAGTCCGACACAACTTGTGTCGACATCAAGAATGAATGACCGATCAAATCTCGGCTACGCCAGGATTAGGGCGCTGATGAGACACTGCTTCAATTTCTTAAAAGCTGCTTCCGTACCTTCATTCCAGCTTTAATTTACCCCCTTATTTGATAAAAGATGCAGAGGTGCCGCTTCTTTGGCGAAGCCACTAATGAAGCGTCTGTAGTAAGAGGCCAATCCCAAGAAAGAACGCAGGTTTCTAGGAGTAGGCAAGTTGGCTACCACTTGTATCATTGCTGGATCTGTTGCCACTCCATGGCGACTCACGACATGGCCAAGAAACTCTACTTTTTCTTGTAAGAGTCTGCATTTCCTCGGGTTGACTATTAAGCCCGCATATCGCAGGCGACTCATGGCTGCTTGTAGCCGTCGCAGATGCCCTTCAAAATTGCGTCCCCATACAATTACATTATCCAGATAGACTAACGCGCTTTCCCAGTTCAGACCATCCAAGACAACGTCCATTATCCTCTGGAATGTGGCTGGTCCATTACACACTCCAAAAGGAAGAACATGAAACTCAAAACGCATATTGAAATTGCCGGAGCCACTTCTACCTGCCAATAGCCCGACTGTAGATCCAACGCGGTGAACAGAGCAGCATCAGCTAATGAATCGAGTATTGTGTCCATTCGTGGCAGTGGATAGCTATCCTTGAAGGTTACGTCATTTACTTTCCTTAAGTCGACACAGAACACACACACAAACAGACGTCATTCCAAAAATAATCGGAATTGATTCAGGGAAGGTCAATACGTAAATTTCCAGTACAATCTCGAGATCGAAATTTTTCATGATTACAATATTTACTTAATCTGGGTACAAGAGAGTAAAACGTAAATACACGGTATATTCTTTACATTCTTATACGCAGTATAAGTAAGTATTGTCATCATGAAAATTTTCGATCTCGGGATCTTAACGGAAATACACGTTTTGGCCATTCCTGGAATGAGGTCTGTCTATAGGTGTGTGTATGTGTGTGTGTGCGAGTGTGTCTCTGTGTGTGGGTGAGCGCGGTACAGCCTAAATGGTTAATAGCAAAATGATGAAATTTTAAACTTAATCATTTCGTATTCCTGGGCAGAAAACTTCTTATTTTTGAAAACAATATTCAAGTGCAAGTTTACCCTAGTCATTTTTTACGGTATATGAAATTACACAAATATGGTTGCACTTTCAGAATAATTGTTCAATTAGAAATTATAGATATTAGAATTTTGCACAAGCTTTATTTGAAACCTTTTTTCAAAAAAGGTAACGGTTACAAGAAAGTGGCTTTTGAAATAAAATTTTTATTTAAATTATTTTCCCATAAATCGAATCAACTTTGTCAGTCAATTGTTTAACAGTAAATAAAAATAAGTTAAATAATTAGCATTTCGTCATTTTATATTTATTCTAACAAATATAATTAGTGAAAATGGGTGCCAAATATTAGTAAAATATTATTTATTAGCAAAATAAAAGATATTTGAAATGATTTATCCCATATGCAAAGAAGAAAGTTCAGTGCATGACACTGCCGATGTTTAGAATTCATGATCCTAATATTATATTGAGTATGAGTAGTAAGAAAATGCCAATACAATAAAAGTTCAAGGTCTCGCTTCTGATTCGTCGCGTAGTTGTTTACATCATAGGGAGATATATTTGAAAAATGTTGTGTTGTGTACCAACTTAACATGAATGTAAAGCAGGAACAACAATATTTAGGGTATGTTAAAGGGGACCAATATAATAAATGATGAGATAGTTATTATGTTGGAGATTGTACCATCATCGTATCCATTAATATTTAACATATTTAATATATACAGATAAGCAATTTAGATGGAAGGACGCATAGCGCGTCGATGTAGTTCGTTTTTCTACCTTGAGTTGGTGCTACTCCTAGCAACAAATATTAGACATTTCATTAGTAAATTCCTTTTTATTTCGATCCATCCTGGTCATCTGTGATGGCAATGCAACGTTTTGCAAAATTCTTCCGTTATACCCTTGAAATTCAGCTCGTAGCACAATTACTTCATTTTTCGGGCATTTACTCTATGCTATTATCTCATAATGCTATAACCCGGTTTTGAATTTGATGAAGGGGAAGCATTGCATCTCTCTCGCTGTCACAACTCCATGAAAAGCGTAGAGTGTACGAAAGTCGAAGGCTTCATTTTAGCAATATCTGAGCGTAAAATAATTAATTTTGTTGCTTTCGTAAACTAAGTTTTTGAATTTAGAATATACATACAGTGGAACTTCTCTAACTCGAATCTCAAGGGACAGGAAAAAAAATCGAATTAGGGAATCTTCGAGTTATGGAATATACATTTAAAAAAACAGGTGCACAAATTAGTTGTTTATTTTGAAGTATTCGGAATTTTTTTTTGTTTTTTACAAGACCACCTCTCTTTTTCAAAAAAATCTTCCACTAAATTCAAGGAATTATGTACATTATCAGGAACATGTTCCCTGAACTCTATAAAAGCTCTTAGTTTTTCAATAGAAGTATTGACTTGTTCAAATGAAGGTATGTCATTAGATATTTCACCTTCGTCTTCCTCCTCATCCTTATGCTCGTTTGTTTCTATAAAAATATATATTTTTAAATTTAAATTTAAAATAGTCTGTAAATTCAATGTTTTCCTGATAACAAATGTTATTTTAATAACTATAGGTAATATGCTAAATTACCTTTTGCATTGAAAATACGATTGTCTATGACGCTTGCTACAATATCCTCATCTGTGAGATAATCCATTATACAAATACAATCATCCACAGCAACATAATCTTCAAATGTTACATCATTCAAATTAGTTAAAGTTCTATATGAGTTCCATAGATGATTTAACTCAGACAGTGGAAGAAGGTGTTCTTCATCCCAAGATTCAATATCTTGCAACAATTCATTTTTATCAAAACCAGCTTTCCGGAAACAATTGAGGATTGTTTGTTCTTTTACATTCACATTCCAAACTTTAACGAGGTTCCTAATCCCGTCAAGCAGCGTTACTGTTAAACTGGCATCATTCTCAATATTGGTTAAAACTTTCGTTAAAATCCGTTTTCTATAATGCTGTTTTAAGTTTTTTATAATGCCCTGATCCATTGGCTGTAGAACGGAGGTCATGTTAGGAGGAAAGTATGCAAGTTTGATGTTTTTCAGTTTATTTTCTATATTCTTTGGATGTGCAGGGCAGTTATCAACAAATTGTAAAATATTCCTTTTCTGATAAGCAAATTTTTTATCTAGCTTTAAAAGCCATTTCTCATAAATTTCACTAGTTATCCATGCCTTTTTGTTATGTTCGTAATCAACACCAAGTGATTTTATACCGTTGAAACAGCGCGGATTTTTAGATTTCCCAATAACCAACAATTTTAGTTTTTCGGATACGGTCATATTAGAACCCACCATAACAGTAATTCTTTCTTTGCTATTTTTTCCACCAAAACATTTTTCATTTTTGAATGCTAGTGTTTTGTTTGGTAAACAATTAAAAAAGAGCCCCGTCTCATCAGCATTAAAAATATCTTGTGTATCGTATTGGCTTATTAAATTAGGTAAAACATGAAGCTGCCAATCGTCACGAGTTTGTAAATTCACTGCTGCACTTTCACCGCATATAGCCTTTTGGACAATATAATGCCTTTTTTTAAATTTATCTCACCATCCTACGCTAGATGAAAAATCTTCATATCCCAAAGCATCTGTGAATTCTTTGGCTTTTTCTCTAATTATCGTTCCCGAAAGAGGTAGATTTTTCTCGCGTGCTACATTTATCCATTTGATCATAGATTTGTCAAAATCAGTATAAACACAAGGTGTAAGTTTTTTGCGTTTACTTGTAACACCATAGCTGTTAACTTTTTCTAAAAGTGTATCCTTGTTTTATATATATATATATATATATATATATATATATATAAATATATATATATATATATATATATATATATATTTTTTTTTTTATTTTCGCGTAAACAAATCAGCACCCGGAGGAATGAAAGCACTTTAACAATAATTGATGCATTATTGCTTAATGAAATACGCATGAGTTAAAGAAGAAATTATTCAAAAATATATTTCAGAACAAAAAGAATTACAACAAATTATTAAAGATAAAAACTAGTAATTTCACCACTATATCACCTAATCTTCGAACTAAATCGTTCACTAAATAATGAACGAGCAATGAATATGTCCTGCGACTCACACGTAAATATGTTAATATGTATGCTATCCGTACATAGGGACTTTCCCTAAAAATTCGAGTTACGAGAGAAATAACAAGTCGAATTGGAGAGATATTCGAGTTATAGAAATTCGAGATAAAAATACATTTAAAAACGAATGAAACTACAGTGGCCATGATAAAAATTCGACTTAAAGAATAATTCGAATTATAGAAGTTCGAGTTAAGGAAGTTTCACTGTATATATATATATATATATATATATATATATATATATATATATATATATATATATATATATATATATATATATATAATATATATATATATATATATATATATATATATAATATATAATATATATATATATATATATATATATATATATATATATATATATATATATATATATATATATATATATATATAGAGAGTTCTCTTCTTTTATTTTCGCGTAAACAAATCAGCACCCGGAGGAATGAAAGCACTTTAACAATAATTGATGCATTATTGCTTAATGAAATACGCATGAGTTAAAGAAGAAATTATTCAAAAATATATTTCAGAACAAAAAGAATTACAACAAAATATTAAATTTGCACTTATATATATATATATATATATATATATATATATATATATATATATATATATATATATATATATATATATATATATATATATATAAATATAAATATATATATATATATATATATATATATATATATATATATATATATATATATATATATATATATATATATATATAGAGAGTTCTCTTCTTTTATTTTCGCGTAAACAAATCAGCACCCGGAGGAATGAAAGCACTTTAACAATAATTGATGCATTATTGCTTAATGAAATACGCATGAGTTAAAGAAGAAATTATTCAAAAATATATTTCAGAACAAAAAGAATTACAACAAAATATTAAAGATAGAATTTTGAAAGAAAAAGAAAAAATAAATATTGAAATCGAAAACCCGTTAGAAATAAAAAAGGAAGTCTTTATTAACGAAGACACCCGTAGTATTGGTAAATTTAAGAAACCACTTTTTAAAAAAGTTACTGTTGCAAAATATAACTCTTTGTTAGGAAAAATAACGTATAAAGATATTCCAGGTTACAAAAATGTAGGAATAGTTAAATAAAACAATGAAACAATTTACTTTTTCAGGTCTGTTCACGGACAGTTGCAGAATATTACCGAGAATAATGGGATTACTTTAATAGAATCAGGAAAAAGTAAGATTAAGATAATTGAAAAAATAATCTTTTTTAATTACAATGTCACAAATTTATTATCTGAATTTAACAAACTTCAAATCGCAAAAACAACAATCTTACAAAGTACTATACAATATAAAGACATATTTGAGAAGCCAATAAATATAATAAATTTTAACTTTGATGACCTTGAATAAAAGAGGTTTAATTAATGCTCTAGGAAGTGTAATAGAAGCAATATCTGACAACCTAGATGACAGTGACAACGAGAGATATTTGAAACTCTTTGAGGAAATTCAGAATAATGAAGGAATAATATATGAGAATAATAACAAAAATTATTATTACTTAAAAAATGTGAATAGACATTTTAATAAACAATTGGCAAAATTAGACAACAACGAAAATGTATTAAACAAAGAACTTCCCTGGATAAAAGATATTTTAAGCAAAGACGCAAGTTGGAAACAAATTATACATATTAATCAGAAATTTAATCAGTTAACATTATTCATTTCTAATATAAATAATTTAGTGAAACAATTGGAAAATACATTAACTTTCTGCTCATTACATAAACTCCAAACTACAGTAATATCATGTAGGAGCAAATAAAAACTTATATTCATGTTCTATTCAGTGTGGTATTTCACTATTATAACACATATTAAATGTAACAATAAAAATAAAAATTTTTTTAATTAAATTTTAACGAAGTTCAAATTTAATTAATAATATATTTTCGAGCAGTGTCCTAGTTACAATTTTCATCGTCGTTGTTGGATTTGTATGTGTGCGAGAGAGACAGGGCGAGCCATGGGAGGGGGCAAGGCACGCTGTTGTGTGCGGGCAGTGTGTGTGTTAGAAGCCAGTCAGGCAAATGTGCACGGTTTTGTTTATCTTTGTAACATTATTTCAAATAAGTATTGTATTTCTATGGTAAATTAAATAAAGAACATAAAATGATTGATGGGTAATAAATGTAAATCCCGAAAGTATAAACATTGGTCCTTCGAGCCGGATATTAACCGTGAATTGTGAAATAAGTGCAAATAAATAAAAACGTGGTTTCGTGCTGCGTAGTATAGCAGCAACAGCAAGGTTCGGTAGAGCGATAGTGCAACGTACAACAAGCGGAGAATACTCACGACGAGGCAAAACATTGCGTACAGTGACAGTGGCGTACGAGAAAACAGTGGCGTGCAAAAACAAACTTTGCTTACTGCATAACGAGACTTACAACAACAGCAGCAAGGAACAACAATCATTGGGGCAACTCAGCATTACTTTGGGCAAGAATAGGCGATCGAGAGTGAACTCAGTTCCAGTATTCAGCTGAGAAGCAACCAGTTCAAGAAATTGAGAGAATAAGCTGAGTGAGAGCATTCCTTTCAAACTATCCTAATCAAATCCAAAAAATCAGTGCGTCTAAATACCTTATTCAAATATTCCGGTAAAAATGCCTGAATTAGAAACATTAACAAGGCGACGCGGCGCTTTTAAATCAAAAATAACGGCGACAATAAAACATTTAAATGAAGCCAACGAAAAGGTAGGGACAGTAGACATCAGTTCTAAATCAGCCCTTCTCATAGAAATGGACATTAGAGTAATTAAATTAACTGAGTCATTTGAGCAATTTGAAATTATTCAAAATGAAATAGAAATAAAAACAGACAATTATGAAGAGCAACTTGAAGAGAGAAACACAATCGAAGATTCTTATTATAGACAGATAGCTTTAATGAAACAATTTGTAAGAGAAAATACGCCGGAAGCAGTTGATGACAGCCGCGCGGGATCATCACCAGGTTCAAATCAAGGTTCGAGTGCGGGGAGTGCAATTAAATTGCCGCAAATAAATTTACCTAACTTCGCGGGTTCATATGAAAATTGGTTGGAGTTCAGGGATATGTTTCAATCGCTTATCCATGATAATGAACAAATAGGAGAAATACAAAAATTTCACTATTTACGTGCAGCTTTACAACATAGTGCAGCGCAAATAATTCACTCGATAGAGTTCTCGGCATCTAATTACAGAATAGCCTGGGATCTATTGAACGAAAGATATAACAATAAAGCATTGCTCGTGAACACACATGTAAAGGCATTGTTTAATATAGCAAGCCTAACAAAGGAATCACCTACAGAATTAAGAAGTTTTATAGATCAAATATCGAAAAACTTAAGGTCATTGGAGATCTTGAAGCAACCTACGAACCAGTGGGACACATTAATAAACTATTTAATCAGCACAAAGTTAGATAAAGTAACCCTACGAGAATGGGAAGAACGTAAGTCGGACAATCTGCCAACCCTAGATGAATTAAGAAAATTTCTGAAACAAAAGGCCGACATGTTGGAAACGCTAGAGATGAATAAAACAGTCACACCTAAACCAAGTGTGAAAATACAACAACATTCGAAAACCTTTAGTACATGGAGTAAAAATAATGAATGCTATTTATGCAAAGAATCTCATAGGCTTTACAACTGCGAAAGATTCTTGAAATTGTCGATAGATCAGCGGATAGTTCAAGTGAAAAAATTGAATTTATGTTTTAAATGCCTAAATAAAGGCCACGGAGTAAGCGACTGCCGGTCGGGAAGCTGTAGGAAATGTGCAAGGGCACATAATACGCTGCTACATCTGGACAGGAAACCGGGAGAAGTCGGCGCAGAAGACAAAGGGGAATCTCGGTCTGGCGCATACACTAGTAACGTTCTAGTGGCCAACTCATCGCAAGCTATACTCTCTACAGCTTTAGTTCAAATAATAGACGCAAATGGTTATCCATGGAGCTGTCGAGCATTACTTGATTGTGGGGCACAATCAAACTTCATGACAATGAACTTCTTTAATAAACTAAAAATACCAAAGGCTAAGGTGCACATGTCGGTCAGGGGAATCAACCAAGTGACTACAACAATAAAGTTCAAATGTGAAGTAAGTTTACAAGCCATGCACAATGAATTCGAAACAACAACTAGTTGTCTTTTGATGGAGACTTTATCCGATAACATTCCCCATCAAACCACTACGGACACATCTTATTCAATGCCAAATTACATAAGATTGGCAGATCCAGGTTACAACAAATCAGCGCCCATCGACATGATCATAGGAGCAGGACTATTTTGGAGCTTGTTGTGTGTAGGACAACATAATCTAGGTCCCGGTGCACCCAGTTTGCAGAAGACAAAGCTTGGGTGGATTGTAACAAGCAGCTCAGAGGTAAAGCAAATCGCACTACATGTTAAATGTGGATTTGGGAAAACAAAGGAGTTACAATCGCAATTAGAGAAATTCTGGTTGTTAGAAGAACTACCTGCTGATAAGGTGAGATCTTCAGAAGAAAAACGGTGCGATGAAATACTTAACAAGACAACCAGAAGAAATAATGACGGAAGATTCGTTGTAACAATTCCGTTGAAGGAAGCCGCAGAGAGTTTAGGAACCTCAAAAATGATGGCCTTGCCTCGATTTGAAGCTTTAGAAAGAAGATTCGCAAAAAATGAGACTTTCAAAAAAAGGTATACAGGATTCATGCAGGAGTACCTCCAATTGGGACATATGTCAAAGATAGAAGAATCGCAAGACAACAAAATGGTGAACTACTTACCACATCATGGAGTTCTAAAAGAGGACAGCGTTACCACCAAATTATGCGTAGTCTTCGACGGTTCCGCTATAACCAGTTCAGGATATTCGTTCAATAACATCCAACTAATAGGAAAATCACTGCAAGATGAATTATTAACAATCGTAATGCGATTTCGGCAACATAACTTTGTTGTTTGTGCGGACGCAGAGAAGATGTATCGGCAGATTTGGGTAGAACCGTCACAGCGATCCTTACAATGTATACTATGGAGGAATACGCCGAATGAAGAATTTAGTACGTACACCTTGAATACCGTTACATACGGCACTGCATCGGCACCATATTTAGCCGTCAAATGTTTGAGACAGCTAGGAATAGATTGTCAAACAGAAAACCCCAAGGTAGCACAAACCATTTTAACGGACTTCTACATGGATGATTTGCTGACAGGTGGCATCACGGAAGAAGAGACGCTACAGCTAGCTAAGGAAGTAGCAGATACACTAAAAACAGGGTGTTTGACGCTGCGAAAATGGATCTCAAATAGTTCCGAGATATTAAAAGGTTTGGAATCATGCTCTAACGAAGAAATTATCAACTTAGGAGAAAAGGAAAATACAAGAACTCTTGGATTGTATTGGTCACCCAAGGATGATACGTTACGGTTTAACATAAGTCTCCAGGGTAATGATACTAACACCACGAAAAGAAATATTCTATCCCAAATTGCTCAGATATTCGATCCACTGGGATTGCTAAGTCCAGTAATTATTACAGCAAAAATAATTATGCAAGAACTCTGGTCTTGCAAGATTGGATGGGATGAAGGTGTACCTCAGTGGCTATATACCAAATGGAAACATTTCAAGGAAGCATTGCCGCTCCTAAACACGTTAAAAATTCCAAGACAAGTAGTTTGTCTGAACATGGATCAATTAGAATTGCATGGGTTTGCTGATGCATCAAACAAGGCATATGGGGCGTGCGTCTATGTACGTTCCGTAAATGAACAAGGTGAGGCTCATATAAACCTTTTAATCTCAAAAACAAGGGTAGCACCCTTGAAGACGGTCACCATACCAAGATTAGAATTGTGCGCAGCAACATTGCTAGCTCAATTAGTAAATCGAGTGCAATCAACCTTAACTGTTCAGATTTCTGACATACATTTATGGTCTGACTCTACAGTTACGCTACATTGGATTCATACACCACCAAACACATTGCAAGTATTTGTGAGTCATCGGGTTGCAAAAATACAAACATTAACGAAAATCGAATATTGGAAACACATCAAATCAGGTGATAATCCGGCAGACTTGCTGACAAAGGGAGTACCTCCTGAAAAGATGGAAAATATGAGGTTGTGGTGGCATGGCCCAAGTTGGTTGTTACAGGCACCAGACGAATGGCCTATAACACCTAACTTAAATTTCAATCTCGAACCACCTGAAACGAACCGAGCATCTAAGGCATTACTAGGTGTTGACCTTCAGGCTAGATTGGATATTGACAGGTTTTCATCATTTAAACGATTGCAAAAACTGCCAAGTGGAAAAGACGAGTAGAACATATGGGTTTTTGTGTACCAAGGAACTGCAGGAAGTAACCAATTCAATCGTTAAATTAGATCAAGAGCAATACTTCAAAGAAGAATTGGGAAATCTGAAGAATGGCGCTTCAGTCAACCGAAAAAGCTCTTTACATAAATTAAATCCCTTCCTGGACACAGAAAATATAATCCGAGTAGGAGGGCGAATTCAATGTTCGGAATATAAATATGAGAAAAAATATCTAATGGTAATTGGAAAAACACATTTAGCAACCTTACTATTAAGACATGAACATGAGAGGCTAAAACATGTGGGCACCAGTACAACCTTAGCATCAATTCGAGAAAAATACTGGCCCATAGCAGGAAAAACCCAACTGAAGAAAATAATATTTTCATGCATAAAATGTTTTCGGACACTACCAAGGCTCCAGACACCAATCATGGGTTCCCTTCCAGTAGAACGAGTCACGCCTGCGCTTCCATTTATGAACACCGGGGTAGATTACGCTGGACCGGTGTTAATTAAGAATAAGACCGGGCGTGGATGTAAGCTAATAAAATCATATATATGCCTATTTGTATGTATGAGCACCAAGGCTCTTCACTTGGAATTGGCAACAGATTTAACAAAGGATTCGTTTCTGGCAGCATTTTTGCGTTTTACATCAAGAAGAGGTAAACCACACACTATGCATTCAGACAACGGCACAAATTTTGTGGCAGCAGAAAGGGAACTATCAAGTTTCGTCAGGGAAACGCAAACTGCAATTGCTACCGTTCTTGAAGATGACGGCATCGCTTGGAAATTCATTCCAGCTCGAGCTCCACATTTTGGAGGACTTTGGGAAGCCGGGGTAAAGCATGTCAAGTTGCTCATTAAACGAATAGTAGGTAGTCATCATTTCACCTACGAACAATTTAACACAATCTTGATACAAGCAGAAGGTATATTGAACTCCCGTCCCATATCTCCTTTATCCGACGATCCCAACGATCTAAACGCTCTCACCCCGGGTCATTTTTTAACTGGTAGACGACTTGTATCCCCTGCTGCAGGCGACTACAGTCAAGTTGTAGACAATAGACTAACGAAGTTCCAGCTGACGCAAAAGCTTCACCAACAATATTGGAACCGATGGAAGAAAGAATACATTGGCGAGTTACAGGTCCGCACCAAGTGGACAAAAACCTCGTCATCATTGAAGGAAGGCATGTTGGTCCTGATCAAGGATGAACACACTCCTCCATTGAAATGGCCCATGGGCAGAGTCATTCAAGTTTTTAGCGGTCCGGATGGAGTGGCACGAGTGGCTACCATTCGAACAACTAGTGGCATCATCAAGCGTGCATTTTTTAAAATTTGCCCGCTACCGCGTGAAGAAGTGTAGGTTCTTGAAGGATTCCTTCAAGGCGGGGGGCGATGTTGGATTTGTATGTGTGCGAGAGAGACAGGACGAGCCATGGGAGGGGGCAAGGCACGCTGTTGTGTGCGGGCAGTGTGTGTGTTAGAAGCCAGTCAGGCAAATGTGCACGGTTTTGTTTATCTTTGTAACATTATTTCAAATAAGTATTGTATTTCTATGGTAAATTAAATAAAGAACATAAAATGATTGATGGGTAATAAATGTAAATCCCGAAAGTATAAACAGTCGTAATGCTGGTATTGTATAGTATATGTACTAACCTTCAAAAGATACGTGTATAAATTTCACAGCTGCCGGATAATAAGTTCGTGAGATATAGCATTGTGAGTGAAGCAGCTTTTGTTATTGTGACAAAATGGATAAAAAAGAATATATATATATATATATATATATATATATATATATATATATATATATATATATATATATATATATATATATATATATATATATATATATATATATTATATATATATATATATATATATATATATATATATATATATATATATATATATATTATAATATATATATATATATATATATATATATATATATATTATATATATATATAAATATATATATATATATATATATATATATATATATATATATATATTATATATATATATATATATATATATATATATATATATATATATATATATTCAATATTTTCAGTTAATGTAAAGCGTTTTGCTTTCAGCATTTTCAGTTAATGTAAAGCGTTTTGCTTTCAAAATTTTCAGTTAATGTAAAGCGTTTTGCTATCAATATTTTCAGTTAATGGAATGCGTTTTGCTTTCAACATTCAAACAAAGAGAGTAAGTTCCCAGTCTCTTAGACTCATACATACCAAGAATCGTTTTCTAATAGGTCCAGCAAATCAGGTATGCTCATTGAAAGTGACCAATCATTATTCCAATGCCCAAGTTGCTCTTTTGCAGCCTTGGTAACAAGAGTTTTACCAACTCTTCTGAGCTCAAAACGGCCATGAGAAGTGATTCCAACAACTTCAAATGGACCCTGGAATTCGTATTTGAGCTTACTCTGGTGCATTTTGTCATCCCTGTGCGTTAGTACAAAATCTCCAACTTCAAACTGTACACGGTCTCTGCGTTTTTGGTTAGCCTGCAGCTTTTTGTCAGCTTCAATTTGCAATCGTTGCCTTATGCGTTCACGATCTAATTTCAAGTTGCGTATAGGATGTAAATCTTTACTTAAATTTTTAAGCAGATTTTGAATAAGTGGGGTAGCCCCCTCAATTCCAAGTAATGCCTTAAGTGGCGAAGTCTGTGTGACTTTATGAGCTGTTGTATTTAGTACCAATTGTATCTTCCACAACCCGCTCGACCATTCTGACTTCGAAGAAGTCTCGATCCGGAGAAGATTCATTATGTTCCTCATATATCGTTCCACTTGGCCATTCGAGCGATGAATATAGGGAGTTATATAATGATATGAAATACCAAGTGCGTCAAAATATTCCGGCAAACTCAGGTTTTTAAAGTTTGTTCCAGCATCCATTACAATACATTTTGGAGTTCCAAATAGGGATATAAACGTTTGTAACGCAAGTTCGATTTCGTCAGCTTTCACTGTATTAAGAGGCTGAAGAACACAATATTTGGTGAATCCATCAATTAGTACGAGTACATGTTTGTAACCATCAACCGTATTGGGCAAGGGACCCAAGCAATCAGAACATGTATTGGTTCACTGGGCTTTTCGGCATTGGTTATGAAACCTTGCAATGGTCCTGATCTGGTTTTCTTGATGGCACAAACTAAGCAATGTTTTATATAATTTTTGACGAACTGACGAAGCCGAGGGAACCAAAAGTGCCTATGTATGGAATCGAACCAACGTGACATTGTTCATCATGAAAAATTCTCATTAATCCCAGTCTACTTTGACGTGGAACAAAAGGTTTTGTAACGGGTCCCATTGGAGTAACTTTATAATGTAAGACACCATCTCGAACGATGTAGCGACTTTGAATCTAAACGTCCTTCTTCGGAATTTTTTATCAATTGTCGAATTTCGGCGTCACCTCGTTGTTCGATGTACAACCAGTTATGATTTGCAGCATTGCGTCTAACGGTTATAGGATTCCGGCGTAGGTAGTCAACATGTGGAATGGAGCTCCCCTTACGATATTGAATTGTAAAATTAAAATCCTGCATATATGACCACCAGCAAGCCACTCGGGGCAATAGATCTTTTTTTGTTGCGGTAGATTTTATGGTATTGCAATCAGTTATCAAGATGAACTGGATTCCCAGTAAATAAACGCGAAAGTATTTCAACGCATTCACGACACGAGAGTCTCTAATTCGTAGGAGTGATATCTTGTCTCGGATTCACTGGTTCTTTTACTAAAATAGCCGATTATTTTTGTATTACCATCACATTTTTGCGACAATACCGCTCCATAACCTATCGAACTTGCATCCGTATGTAGCTCCGTTGGTAGCGCAACATCAAATACTGACAAAAATGGTTTAGATACAAGGCACTCGATCACATAGTTTTTGGCATCCTCCTGCTCCTTGGTCCAAAAAAATGTTTCGTTATTTTTGACTTACTTGGTTATTGAAGAGGTACGAGTAGCAAAATTAGGAATAAACTTCCTAAAGTAC
>OX122902.1:5880305-5958404 GCA_944738965.1 Nebria brevicollis | reverse complement strand
CTGTTGCAGCTGAATAAAGAATTCGACTAGGTATAAGGCATGAGGAGTGGAAGCTTTTGGCTTACTGGTCAGCGCAAGATTTGTTGATAAGCCTCTAGATGCCCATGGAGGTACGGCGGAATATATCCGTGGTAATACATGCCCTTGGTTGTTGAGGATGGTATTCAACAGTCTTGGGAGTTTTAATGCGAGTGGGTATAGGGAAGTCGCACTATTTCTATACAAACGGTCTAACTCTGCATTGCGGAAAAAGATGGTATAGTTCAGGTGCTGCGTGAGCGTTTCAATTTTGCACACGTACCTTATACCAAGTTTCATATACCTTATGTGAAGTAGCGGAACACCAGCTTCACAGTGAAGGCTTGGAATTGGCGTAGTCCTAAACGCACCGGTGACATTTCGAATACCAGCATTGTGTACACTGTCTAGCTTCTTCAAGTGATGGGAACTAGCTGTATACACAATGATGGCACCGTAGTCTATCCTGGACAGAACCAGACTGGTGTACAGGCGTAGCAAAGAGTCTCTTTCGGCTCCCCATTTTGTGGAGGCAATACACTTGATTGCATTCAATGTCATTCTGCACCGCGCAGAAACAGTGTTGATGTGTTTCAACAGTAAGAAACGTTTGTCGAAAATTAAACCCAGAAACTTTACCTCATCTACAATCCGCACTGGTCTGTTGTAAAGCGTCACAACAGGACAGTTGTGTGCTTTGCGTAGTCGACAAAAATAGATAGCACATGTCTTTTCTGTAGAGAAACGGAAACCACGGTCGGATGCGGCCAGAGTAACAATGTCTACAGCCTGCTGTAATCTCTCCTGACAGATAGCGAGAGATTGAGACGAAGTGAAGAGGGTTAGGTCGTCAACATAAAGACAATAATCAACGGTATTGGGGATGGTAGAAACGATGTCATTGATTGCAATCAAGAATAAAGTTACACTTATGGAAGAGCCTTGGGGAATACCGTTTTGCAACGGTCGTGTAGAAGAGAGAGTTTCTCCAACTCGGACCCTAAATGAACGGCGACAAAGAAAGTTTTCTATAAATTGAGGCAGATGGCCCCGAGTTGTGTAATTTTCGTAGTATTCCATATCTCCAGGTCATGTCGAACGCTTTTTCTAGATCAAAAAACACAGAAACCAGATGGTTGCGTTTTAAGATACTAGACTGAATGGCGTTTGTCAAATACACATGAAGGTCAGTGGTGGAATGGTGCTGACGAAATCCACATTGATATTTGTTGATGAGATTGCGAGATTCTAGAAACCAGCTGAGCCGGGAATTGATCATACGTTCATATATCTTCAACAGATGAAACGTCAAAGATATAGGACGATAACAAGAGGCATGAGACACTTCTTTTCCCTTTTTGAGAATAGGTACAATTATTGTTTCACGCCAGACGTCTGGCCCCACAGATGGTTAATAAATTCCACTAATCTTTGCTTGAAATGGTCGGGTAGATGTCGAAGCATTGCGTAAGCGATGTCGTCATGCCCGACAGAAGTGTTTGCAGTACGACTGAGTGCAACCTCAAATTCGTCGAAAGAAAAACTAGAATTGTAAAACTCAGTGTTATCCGAGTCGAAGTCCAGTGGAACCTCCTCAGCCGCTTTTACGCGCAAAAAAATGAAGCGAATAATTGTCCGAATTGCTAACAGCCTCAAACTGGTCTGCTAAAATCTCACAAATCTCATCTCTAGTAGTGTGAACTTGGTCATTGACCTGGAGCATTGGAATATGGGAACATTTTTGGTAGCCGTTCATATATCTGATTTTCTTCCAAAGTGTAGTTTGGTCGGAATCAGTACCGATTGAAGAAACAAAACCGCGCCAAGACTCGGTTTTAGACATAAGAATTGTGCGTCTGGCTTGCGCACGTGCTTTCTTGAACGTGATTTGGTGTGCAAGTGTCGGATTTCTCCGGTACACTTTTAAATGAACGAACGTTTATTATCTGGGCTATGAGTGAGAGGAGTGTGCCTTTCTCTATTGAGCAACGTATAATTTTAAAGTTTCTTGTCTGCGAAAATGTAAAAACAGACGAAATTTACCGCAGACTGCATGCCCAATTCGAAGTAGCCACTCTTTCATGGCCAAGAGTAAAGCTTTTGTGCATGAAATTCAAGCAAGGCCGGGAACGTGTTGCGAATCAATATATATTTATTTATATATATTTATATTTATATATATATATATATATATATATATATATATATATATATATATATATAGATATATATATATATATATATATATATATATATATATATATATATATATATATATACATATATATATATATATATATATATATATATATATATATATATATATATATATATATATATATATATATATATATATGTATATATATATATATATATATATATATATATATATATATATATATATATATATATATATATGTATATATATATATATGTAGTGTATAAAAGGCGGTTCTAACTCAAAAATACCTGAACTTACCCCGTTTTTAGCTAGAAAAACCGTGAAAAATGCACATAAAAGAGTACTTTTGCCCTATTTTTACGGTTTTTTGCTAGAAAAACCTTGAAAATGCCCATAAAAGAGTACTTTTGCCCTATTTTTAGTAAAATGTACAAAATTGTAAATTGACAAACCTGAACGTATAGACAAATTTTTTCCCTAATAAATGGAGAATAAAAACGAATTAGCGAGTATGCTAAATAGTAGTAATTCACAATTTAGAAAATTGTCAGAGTTGGAGATGAAAATGTATAAAATCGAATATTTTTAGGTAATTGAAGGAAAGTACGGTGAGCAAATAATAGTTGGTATAGAGAATATTAAAGTATCATTACCTGAACGGTATAATAGATTTATACCAAGTATTGAAAAGTTGAAATGTAATCCTCCTAGTTTAGAATATAACGGTAAGAAGAAAATAGGTACTAGAGATATGCAAGATATAGAATTTGCTTAAACGAATAGTTAAAAATATAAAAAAAATAATTAAAAAATAAAAAAAATAAATATTGAATAAATAAAGTACATAAAACATAAATAAAGTACATAAAAAATAAACTAGACATAAATAAAGTACATAAAACATAAACTAGACATAAATAAAGTACATAAAACATAAACTAGATATAAATAAAGTACATAAAACATAAACTAGACATAAATAAAGTACATAAAACATAAACTAGACATAAATAAAGTACATAAAACATAAACTAGACGTAAATAAAGTACATAAAACATAAACATAAAACATGAGTCATAAATTAATATAATTTTTTCTTAAATAAATGTATGATAAGAGCTATGAGAAGTAAGTAAAACAATTTAATATATCTAAGACAAAAACAATGCTTTAAAAATATATAATCAGAGTGAGTTTGATAAAATTGAAGCTTTAGAGAAACAATATAAACCTATAATTAAAGTTTTGTATAAACAAGAAAAAGCCATCAAAGAAACAACAAATGCTATTACTGATGCAAGTATATCAAGAAATGCAATGGTACACTGGCGAAATCCGATAGCATCATCAACTTTAAATGATTCATATGAAGGCGATGAAGAAACAATAGTACCAATGCCAAAACAAAGAGTAGTTCTACCAGGTGAAATGGCTGTTGCTAATTCCATAGAAGATGCATATTTAAATCGACAACAAGATGAGAGAGACACAACTTACGGAATTAGTCATAAATCTGAACATGGGGCAAAAGATGAATAAAACGAGAGATTTGTTATTTAATGGTTATAAAATAGATTTCGATGAAGATCATATTATATTATACAATAACACTCAACAACAAAATAAGAAATGAGAATATATTGACTTTCTTTACATTGAAACAACCACCTTACGAAGATCGGAATAAATAAAAAAATGCACATGTAGCTGACTATACAAATTATAAAGTAATTTTATTTCTGACAAGGGCCTTGCATATGTATGATCAGCCTACACGTCAGATAAGATCTAATTCAGATAAATATAAACAACTAATATCACCTATGTTGCAAGATTATAATAACTTTAGAGGTGCACCTATATATACATCGTCACCAAAGACCAAGCAACAAGCTGAATTTGATAAAAATAGACCTATAACATCAACGTCATCTGGGAAAGGTTTATTTAAAAAATATAATACAAAAGAAAAAGAATATGTGTATTGGGATGATCCTAAAGAATTACAAGATCGCTTAGATTATCTAAAAGCCGAAAAACTAGCTCTTAACGATAACGTTCAAAATGAAATAATAAATATAGAGGAGGAATTACTTGAGAGGAATGGTAGCGGTATTAATTTTTTTACTCTTAAATGGTACAAAATAAATTTGGAGATAGTGATGAATATCTAGAAAATAATAATGTTAAAGTGGTTCCTGGAATAGGGTTTAAGTTAACAGAAGATGGTCATTATGATATACAAAACAAGAAATTATGTAATGTGGGAATGTCTGGAAATGTGAATGATGCATGTAAAAAATATTATGTTAACCAATTAGTATTAGATAGTATGATAAAAATTGAAACTGACATAAAAATTAAAACAAATGATATGGGTAAATTAATTAATGAACATACGAAGTCTTTGATAAATCAGAGACTTACCACTATATTTAGAGAATTGGATAATCATATTAAAAATCAATTTAAACGGCTGTCAATACCAATTCAATTACGATATAACAAATTTGATGAAGACGGTTTCTATATACGTGAATATAGTATATCTAATGATACTATTTATCGTCTACCATTTAACATAAAAATTGAAAAGTTTACAATATTCCCAAAAGGTGCATGCAGTGAAATACATGTTAATGATAGAGAATTTAAAACATTACCGGATGGCTTTGAGTTGAAAAAACGTGAAAAACTTAGATTTAAACTATTTATAAGTACTGATAATGTTTCATGGGCCAATATAAGTGTTGAATTAATTATTACGCATCAGTAGATTTCTTATGTAATAAATTTTATTATTTTATTATAATTTCAATTGTACAACTGGCCATATTGGCCAACAAGTAATTCTGATGTATTACATAAATAAAGCATGCGTGAAGGCAGTTCCCATCGAAACACCTACTTTTAACATCTTTGTTATTTTCTTAGGATCCAAGTTCAAGTGGTTTGGTTCGCTTCAGTCGCCTTTTTTCGTTTTCGTTATTTAGTATATCGAGTGCTAGGTTGTTGGAGTGTCTGTAGAGCCTGTCTTCATATTTTCTTGCGAATATTTTTATTTGTTCCTTTACTGTCTTGATTTTTAGATCTTGGTGAAGGGTTTCGTTGGAGACGTACCAAGGGGCGTCGGCAATAATCCGAAGGCATTTGTTTTGTGCTCGCTGTAATATGTTTATGTTGGATGGTTTAGCGCACTCCCACAGCTGGATACCGTATGTCCAGATCGGGATGATGGTCGCTTTGTAGATAAGCAGTTTATTTTTTAGGCTAAGTTTTGATTTTCTGCCAATTAGCCAGTAGAGTTTCTTTATTTTTAGGTCTATTTGTTGTCTTTTTGCAGTGATATGTATTCTCCAAAGGAGTCTTGTTTCTAGGTGCATTCCTATGTACTTTACGTGGTCTTTTCTTCGCAATATTTGGTTATTGATGTTTATCGCTGGACATTGGACTTGTTTGTTGGTGAAAATCATATGGATGGACTTGCTTTCATTGATTTTTATTTTCCACTTTTTAATCCATTATTGAATATCATTAATTGCTTCTTGTAGGTTCTCTATGGCTTTAATTGGGTCAGAGTTAGAGGAAAGCACTGCTGTGTCATCTGCATATGTAGCAATTGTTACGCTTCTATGACAGGGTAGGTTGGCTGTGTATATTTGGTATAGCACTGGGCCTAGTACCCTGCCTTGGGGTACGCCTGCTAGTATAGGATGTTCCTGGGATAGGGTATTATCGTAAACTACCCGGTATGTTCTGTCTGTTAGGTAGGATTTCATTATTAGGTAGAAGTTATGTGGTAGATGTTGTTTGATTTTGTGCAAAAGTCCGGGATGCCAGACTCTATCGAACGCCTGACTGATGTCTAGGAATGCCGCTGAGCATACCTTTTTTTCTTCCAGATCTTCTTTGATCTCTTTGACGATTCTGTGGACTTGTTATATTGTGGAGTGTTGTTCCCTGAAGCCGAATTGGTGATCGGGAATTAAGCAGTCTTCTTCTATGATCCGTTTCATTCTCTTCAGAATTATTTTTTCCAGTAGCTTGGACAGAGTAGGTAGCAACTATATTGGCCTGTATGATGAGGATTCGTGCGCTGGTTTGCCTGGTTTTAAGATAAGGAGTATTTGAAAAGCCTTCCACTTTTTTGGGAAATACTGCAATCTTAGTGTTGCGTTGAATATTTGAGTTATGGCAACGATCTCTTTCTTTGGGAGATTTTTTAGCATCATAGCAGTTATAAAGTCATTCCTTGGAGCTTTTTTATTGTTTAGGAATTGGATCTCTTTGTTTATTTCTGCTGGGGTACACAGATTTATTGGAGGGGAGAGTTTTAGTGGTGTTTCCAGAGAGTTTAATATTTCATTGTCGTCAATTTGTTTCGTCTTGTGCGGCTGGAAGACTTCGTACAAGTGTTCGGCAAATGTTTTGCCTTTTCCATATCGGATCTTGCCCAAGTGTTGTCTTTTTTCCGTATCGGCGGAATGTGTTGTTTTGGTCTTTTAAGCTTCTTTGTGGCTCTCCACAGTGAGTAGTCATTAGCAGGAGTAGGTGATAAGTTGCTTATGTATTCTTCAAATGTGTCGTTCTTGATGTTTGCGTGCAGTGGTTGTTGAGGATGGTTTTGTCTTGTGGATGTCTGCTTTATTGCCATATTCTTCTAGCCCTTCTTTTTTCGCAGATGAGATCGCGAATATGTTTTGGATAGTTAGGAATATCTACTTTGTTGTCGTGGTTCGTTGGGGTAGATATTTTTGCAGCTTCTTGTATGGCATTTGTTAGTTGTTCTACGGCTTTTTCTATATCGGTATCAGTTTTAAGAGGACAATGTAGGTTAATTACGTCGCTTAGCTTTTTTTTTTGTTTTCCAGTTGATGAATTTATTGCTTAGAGAGGGTCTTGCTTGCTTCTGGATGATGGTTGTGCTAATAGTGAGTAGGACTAGTGAGTGGTCTGAGTTGAGGTTGAATTGTTCTTCAGCTTTTATGTAGTTAGAAGAAATACCTTTCGTAATGAAGTAGTCTAGCAGATCGGGAATTTTGCTAGTATCTGTTGGCCAGTAGGTAGGTGTTCCAGTGCTTATGGGGACAAAATTATTTGTATGAATTACAGCTTTTAGTTCCCTACCTTCTGGATTAATTAGTCTGGATCCCCAATGGGTGTGTTTCGCATTGAAGTCTCCGCCTGCTATGAATTTTCTTCCTAGTTCTTTTAAGTACTCTTCGAATTGGTTTCGTTTGATTGCGTGCCTGGGTGGGCAATAGACAGCTGCGATTGTGATTGCCCCGTGAGAACTTTTGATTTCGATATTCGTAGCTTGAAGGTAGTCTTTCTCGTAGCTTTCTATTTCGTGATGGTTTATTTTTTCTTTAATGATGATAGCCGTGCCTCCGTGTGCACTTCACAACATCAGGGTGGTTTGTGAAGTAGATTTTATACTTATGGATATTAAAGTAGTTGTTTAACAGTAAAATGGGTTTCGGATATTAGGAGGATATCTATTCTTTGTTGTTTGAGGAATATTTCAACTTCTTGTCGATTTTGGGAAAGCCCATTGGCATTCCATAGTGCTATTTGTAGTGTATTATCCATTCCTAGTGATGTGATTTATTAGCTTATATATATATATATATATATATATATATATATATATATATATATATATATATATATATATATTTATATATATATAAGAGAGAAGATGTATATATATATATATATATATATATATATATATATATATATATGTATATATATATATTTATATATACACATACTCAGATATACACTCACATAGTGAGTAGGAGCCCTGACAAAACCAGCCATGTTGTCCAAACGTTATTTTTAAAAGATAATGTATTATTAAGAACATATTCGAAGCCCTCCCAGAGATCAGACGGCTATGTTGCGTAGTTGTCTTAGTTAGTTCTATTCGAAAACAGAGTACCACCATCGCGCTGACAACAAAATAATTGCGCGCGCACACACCACATCCATAAAAAACTATAGCAACAATTCAGAGAATCAAATCATGACTGGGAACAGTGGAAGGAGAAGGATATATATATATATATATATATATATATATATATATATATATATATATATATATATATATATATATATATATATATGGCAGCACGAAATTCTGCAATAAGCACATCCAAAAGCTAGTTTCCGACGCGACGATCAACCACTATTCGACGTATTCGCATTTAAAGGCCTGCATCGTTGAGCGTTTCAATAGGACGCTGAAGGGAGGTTGTGGAAACAGTGCAGTGGTCGCGGAACTCACTAATGGAGAGACAAACTCGACGATACACTTGCGCAGTACCACAATGCAAAACATATATATATATATATATATATATATATATATATATATATATATATATATATATATATATATATATATATATTGTCACGAGCTGGGGGTTGGCTGTGACGTGATTTTATTAACTGAATTGAGGTACCAGCCAAGAATGTAACTCCTGCAGGGTTTATATCATATCAGGAGTCAAGCAAGAGAGGATGTGAAGGGGGTTTACTAATTCATAACACAATTATACATTCGGGATAAATAAAAAAAAAAAAAAAATTGTATTCAACTATCCTGGATGCTGGTTCAGGATGTCTGAACATTCGCTGCGCTACTGCCTCAATGTAAGTACCTCTAGTATAATTACAATTTACATGCATATATATATCAAAAATATTTTGATTAATAAAATTGGTAACCATGGCGATATTAGGAGTAATCTGTCAAACCAGTTATTTTGTAAATCAACTGCTGCTTTGTTTAAGCATTCTTTTAAACTGTTGAATGTTGGATAACGATTTTCGTCGTACGGTGGCAATATTTGAGTTTTTAAATTTGCCCATGCGGCTGGAATTATTTGTTTCATTATGAACGTAATTGTTTTGTTTTAACACGGGAATGATGGTTTTAATATTGTTTTATCTTCGAATTCTATTGAATAATCGCAAGGTAACTGTACCCACAATGCTCCGAATCCTTTTTCATAATCTAAATATATTTGTTTATCACCATAATTTAAAATTAATTTATTTTTAACATGTGTTAATAGGAATGTATTTTGACTGAGTGGAGTTATAAGCGTAGCTCGCTGAACTTTTGATTGGAACGAGATCGGACAAAATTGAGCTAATTCATTCACAGTTCCGCCCATGAGAAGGAATTTTGTGCATGCTGATGTAATGGCTTTGTTGTCGTACGTCTTTGATAACGCACATAGCCGATCGCGATGTGGGTCACATCTAGGTGAGAATATTTCTATATTTTGTTCATTTTTAAATGATACTATAGCAATGTCGATGCTCTCTGTGCCCAGATAGCATGTCTTCCCTTCCCACGCGAAAGGTGTTGGTATTAGTCTTTTAAGTTCAATTTTTTCGATGTTATTTCTTATTATTGGGATATGAATTCCCACAAGTGCCCTATCTTTAGTAAACATACAGTTCGATAATGGTAATCCATAGTATTCTGCTGCGTTTGCAATAGCTAGCTTGTATCCTTTTTTATTTATTTCCACTTCAAATGATTTTAATGCTTCTTCTAATGTATTAATATTTAAAATTTCTGGTGATAAGTGTCTTGCATGACACGCACTTATTAAACTTGCTACTAATATACTCATTTCAGTCACAATTTGGCTTAAAATATAAATATATGATGGTATGCATTGTGTGTACGAGTTATCTCGTACTATTCCTAATTTATTTATCTCAATTTTATAAAGAAAATTTTTAATTTTATCTTTAAATATTTCTACTTCCCTATTTGTTGTAAAAAGTCTTTTAACATGATTTCTTGATGCTATGTGAAAATCCCAACCTATGCTATCTCCATCATTAGCTAAGATATTTGTTTCAGTTGGACTGTATTCACCTATTCCTTTAATTAACGCGGTCATTCTACTACCGATAGCCATACAATCATTATTTCCCTGACATGCTTTATTAAAGCAACTTGTGATTGCTAGCTTTGTTTCCTCATTAATCAAGGGTATATCGTACAAAAGTGGTAAAGCCGCTTCGTACGATACTGCATAAAGCAGATTTTGAAAATATGCCCCCGTATTGACCTCAATTTCTCCTAAACTATCATGGTTTAACCACATCATTATTATAATCATTACCGACCACAATCTGTGATTTTTGTGGCTCGCTTTGTGGTTAACATTGCGGTTTACATTGTTTACTTTGTGGTCCATTTTAACCACTTTGTATTAGGACTACAGAAATTAAAAAAGGTTATTTGTTATTATTTGGGTTCTCCCTGACCTTATTTAAGTATTTACGTTATCGTCTGATGTTTTTTCTTTCATTCATTTAAAAAAAACTTTTTCTATTAAGAATGCATGAAGTAAAAGAGAAACAAATTTTTCTCCTTTATTTAATTTCTGTTATCTTTTTTTTTGTTTTTTAACAATTAATTTGGTGCATTTATATTTATGACCTTAATTCAAAAATAAGAAAATTATTATAAAAATTAATATAGTTTATGATTATATAATATAAAGCATTTTTAGAACTTGCGAAAACAAATATAATATAATATAATATAAAGATAATATGATATGATGGCTTTTGCCTTGAGTAAATGTATTTACTACTGCTTACAATTCTAGTGTTTATTGTATTTTCTTTTATAATTTCTTATTTCTATGTTTCCTATATATTATTTTGGTTCCCGTCTTATTTATTATTACTTTATGCAATACATTGCTTGATTAATTAACATTATTGACTTATTCTAGTTGTTCCTTTATAGTATGCTAACATTAATAGAAAAAAAATTTTTTTCTAATTATAATTGTAACTTAGATATTTGTTGCGTGTTTAAAATTATTGATAAAATTATTATACTTGATTGATAAAATTATTATACTTGATTGATAAAATTATTGTACTTTATTTTATTTATGCATTCAATTAATGCTACCAGTGTTGTTCCTACAACTTATAATTAATTCTTATTGATTATTATTCCAGATATATAATATTTAATTAATTCTATTGATTAATATATTTCCTTTAATATTTTATTATTATTATCGTTAAAATATTGTTTATAAATATGTGAATATTTATTTATTATTATTATTTTATTTTTTTTGAATATTTTTTGTCTTTTTGTTAACTATTTATTCATAGAATGTTTCTTTTTCATAGCAATTTAAATTTAAAAAGAAATTTTTAATGATTCGCAATAATTTTTTCTTTTAATTAGTGGTTCAATTTTTACTTATTTAACTATTTCCTGCTCCTAATCTTGTTTCTTTGCTTTAACTTCTGCTAATTAATTTAATTTACACCTCCATGTAAATTTATATCTAAAGTCCCTACAATGGTATAAACATTACCAATATTTATTTATTTATTCAATTATTCTTGGTTCAACATTAACCTGCAGGATTTCGCAATATCCTATAATTTATATTTAATTATTCTTTAATATTTCACGTTTTTATTCCCTAACTCTTGGATTTACTTTTATAATAAAAACTCGCTAATTTATTTTATTTAACCTCGACTGATACAACGTTATTATGATTGTCCTTTAAAACCGGCCGGATGGCTAATCATATTTCGTTATTCATATATTTTTTTATTCCTATCTTTCGTAATAATTTATTTCGTTATCAATGTCTCGATTTATTTCAATTTAACTTTTTATATTCGTATATTAATTCATTTATCATTTATTTTAATGCAGTTTAATATATTTAATTATTTCTTTTAATTTATCATTTAACCATGGTTTTCTCATTTATTTTGAAAAAATTTAATCAGCTTGTCGATGCGATTTTCTAAATTTTACTTGTTGACTTTATGTGACTTTTCATATTGATCAGATTTTACTGGTCAGATTGTCTAAAGAATAATTATTTTGCTTGTGTAATTGCAAAGAACTATTTACTTATTACAAGAGTTTATTATACTTTTCGTTAATTCGGTTACTGATTTTATTTTTTCTCCATAACTGAGTTTACTAACCTTTGTTTCTTCTGTAGCAATCAATGGGCCGACGGATTCCTACGCTGGGGTGTTTGGAGGAATTCAATCACCTTCCAACGAGATCCCATTGACTGAGGGGTCGGCTGCCGCTTACAACCGAGTCTCTGACGTGTCCGTGCCTAGGTCTGACCGTCCTACACCGCCGCTGTTTTCTATCTTCACCTGAACTTTTTCTCCACTGGCTAATGTCAGCATTCCAAAACTGACTCCTTGTTCAATGTCTGTTACCGCGTAACCTTATTCTTTCTTCTTAAAGCAATATACAAGTCGTTCGCACTGTATTCCGTCTTTCTTTATTCTTTGCTGCAGTTTCCATGCGAGGTAAGCTAATGTTACGACCGTAATAACCAGAAGTGTGACCAATTCTATTATTATTAATAGGTCTGCTTGGTTTATCGTTTGTGCTGTCGCTACATGGATGAATCCAAGTTGTCTCAGTCCATTGTTTTTCAGTATCAATAGTACTGCGACTGTTGTGATTACGTTCCATACATAAAGTAATATGTCTCTATGGTATGTTAGTAATGGCCACTCAAGTGGTGTATTCTGTATGCTGGACCAATCGATGTCCGACGTTCCACTTATCGATGAAAGGTTTAAATGTGGTATTTGATTTGTCCAGTTATGGTTTAAACATTCTGATAAGTTATTGTATGTAGGTTTATTTGCAGATAATAACGGATTTATTCGGAATGATTTAAAATTCGACCAGGTTGCTGGTAATACGTGTATTATTCCGAGTGTAACACTATCTTCTCCACATGGGATTCGTCTTGCAATTATTTGAACGTCGTTCACGTACAACGAGCAGTTGCAAGGTAACTGAATTTGCAATGCTCCTGGTTGTCCTATATATATATTTATATCATCGATATTTCTTAGCTGCTTCGGACAGCGGATTTTGGTATTCTTTTGTGGATGTGTAATCACATATGTGTCAGAACTCACTTCTGATATTATCGTTGAGGTTGCTCTATAACATCGAAATGCGCATTATTTTGAAATTTCTTCGACTGTTGCGCCTGAATACATTTTAAAGGCACATTGTGGTCCGTACACTGCGTCTGATGAAACCCTTGGTAGATAACATAGTCTATCGTGGTATGGTATACATTGATGTAAGCCCGCTCCTGATATTGGTCGCATTTATTTATCGCTTACTGCTAGGTACATCACATCATGCATGAAAATACACGTGTCATTTTTCCATGCGAAGGGTGTGGTTAGTAATTCCACAAGCTTCCATTCTTTGTGTATTTGAATCACTGGTATCTTTACGTGTACGACTACTTTATTTTTGCTTATTCCGCAGTCTACAATTGGTAGTTTGTAATATTGCGACTATTCCTCTGCTGGTATGGCTAACTGCAGGCCATATTGATTTAATTTTGTTGACAACCTCTCCAAATCTTCTGCTAAGATTGCTGGTGTCAATAATATTGTAGGAATATTTCTTTGTTTGCAGGCGTGTAATATTTCATTTTGTTTCATTAATCTTGTTAAATATAATATTCTTTTTAAATTGTCGAAGTCGTTTAATAATAATTCAATTGTTTCATCTCTTGATTTTTGTAACTCGGTGACTTCACCTCTAATTTCCACTGCTAACTGTCGTATCTCTTTGACGTGATCATTTAGTTCCGTGAATGCTCCTTGCACTTCTTTGTCGTACTTTATGAATTTGCTACTTATATCTGATAAGTGTTTGTATTGTGCGTGCATTCCGCCTTTCAGTACTCTTACTGTATTTTCGAGTGACCTCTCGTTCATTACTAGCGGTTTTACTTTTGTCTCTGTCAAGCCGCCACAACACCAGTTGAAGGCGTCGCCAATAAAATCTAGCGTTCTCTTGTTGCGTCGATTCTTCTTTTCTTCTCTGGTTGGTTCATGCCCGTAGATTTCCATGGGGGATGCAAAGGATAATTCTTGGGGATTGGATGCAGAACGTTTGTTTCGTTCTGTTGTGCTTTCAACTTCGATTTCTAGGAAATAGTTTGGATCCGAGGATTCGTCTATTTGGTTGTAGGTTCTATCGTATAGGTTTCCCATGTCATTTAATTTTGCACTGATGTTGCACCTCATTGGTTCATTCTTGCAACTGCTTGCTGGTCTTGTTATTTTGTCTCTATCTTCTCTGGATACCCAGTCAGCTTCGTAGGTTAGTGGGATCGTTGCCTCGTAGGTGATTGCCTCCGGCAGATCCTTCCAGTACGCCCCTGCTACCACTTGAACTGGTATCTCCTGCATGGATACTTCGTAACTCGCCATCATTAGAAATCTGTAATTATAATTTATGTTGCTCTCATTAGCGTTAATACTTATTTGTTGCTTATGATGGCATGACCATTATTTCTCTAAAAAGAATTATCTAATTTAATATCCCGATTGTATTTAATATTAAGATATTTTACCGTGATATTTTTTTTTTAATACTCCACCTCGTGGATTTATTTTTTAAGGTTTTAATTTTGTTTGTTAATTTTCAATTTTTTAACAACTGACGGAGTCAAGTACTTTTATTTTTCTTTGTAATTGTTTATAACGCGTTGTGTCTTGCACAAATTATAGCTTTTACAATAATTTTTTATGCTTGCAATTTAACACTCTTTTTTCATCTCACAGTGTTTTTTACTCGATTGTAAGAATGTCTGTGATTAATTTCATACATTGCTTTTTCGGCAATTTAATTTTATTATCTTTTTCTACTTACAGGTTTTAGCTGTATGATTATTAGTCGGATATCCTCAGTGCGTTTGATATTCGAATTTAATTATTTTTGAGTTTCTTTCACACTGATGACCTCCGCTATTTTGCATCTATTTATATATCTGAATGTGTTGCGCTTCTCTCAGTAGCAGTCGTCGCTCTTTCTGTATTTTGTAACAGCTGGAGCAGCGGCAACTTTGAAAAAGCCGCCGCACGGTGTATTTTCAACATTATCTTGAGGATTTTAACTTATTTTGCGTAGTGAGTACTTCATTATCGTGTGTGTGTATATACATATGTATAAATGTTTTTATAATTATTATTTTTATATATATTTTTTTTCCATTTAGTTTACTCTGGCCGTGGTTGTCTCTCTTTTCTATTGTTGGCAGGATTTGGATTCTACTTTTGATTCTGCTGAACTTGTTTGGTTTATGTTCGTAGTCCACTCACATCTTTTTTGCTATCAAGAATTGAACGGGATACGTTCTTAAATCCGATATTTTATATGCAACATTTCTCTATCAAGACGAAGATTTTTCTTAAAAAGAAAAAAAAATTTTTTCTTTAATGAGCCTTGCCTGAGTTTTCGTACTTCTGCAGCCGCTTCTCATATTATTATAATGAGAAGAGGTTGCCGAAGTACGATTGTTCATGCTTCTTTTGCTCAGGTTCTTTTTTGCTTTAATTATGAGGACGACAAGGTGAGCTTCTTAACAATTTTTCCCTGATGTTATAGGTGGGCTCATCTCCTTGTCCCTCCTTTGTTTGTTTTTTTTTTCCTTTATAATTTTTTCTTCATTCGCCTCATGGCATACACCCTTTCCCTGGCGCATGCCAATCCCGTTCCTTGATGGGCCCCGCATTGCTTCTGCGAGGGCGACTCCCCAAATGCCGGTTCGTTTGGAAAAAGTGTTATTTCGCCCCTGAACTTCAGGAACCGATATATTGGCGAGTTGATGTTCTCTTTTAGATACACCCTGTCCAATCTCGCCATCTTCATGAAGAGTCGCGCAATCCCCCGGCTGTGGTTAACCATTCCATCCCCCCAGGCCAACCCATGGAGGTTCTGCCTCACGTACCGGATATTTTGCAGGCCCATCCCATTAACAATTCTCTCCGGAAATGATTCTTGTAGGAGGAGGTGCATGCACTCTCCTCCGTCTAACAAGAGCGCCACCTCCTTTGGAGAGAACTTTATGAGGAAGCCCTGCATATTCAGGTACGCAGTCTTCTTCCTCCGTTGTTGGTAGACCTGGCTCTGTGGTTGTTCCACTGGCGTCAATTGGAGGCGTGCTTCTTCTGCTCTCGCCTCCTGGCATGCCGTGATCGCCCCTACATCCTGGGCCACTTTGTCCATCCATTGTTTGTCCTCCATGAACTCGGCCCAGGATATCGTGCTCGCTGGGGTGGGTGGCCTCTGTGGCCAGACGTCCGCCGTAGTGAGCCCGCCCGATAGGCTGCCCTCCCGCCCGCTACTTGGTTCGTCCTCCACCCCGTTAACTGGTTCAATCGTCGGTATGGTGACCACAAATTGATGGGCGGCGTGCTGCCTCTCTGTATCCTCGTCGGCGACCTCGAGGCTGTCCAGGTTCGCTACCCGGTTGAGAGCCTCCAGGATCTTCGCCACCCGTTCTCTCCCCGCATCATTGCTGAGAGAGGTGACCTCTTCCAACGCTCTCACACGCATCGTGGCTAGGGCCATGGCCATCAGAATCTCTGTTGTACGGTGCTCTAAGCTGCGTACTAGCAGATCTGCCAGGCCTACCCTACTCTCCACGCCCATCTTTTGGTAGCGAGCCAACTTACCTCTTGCCGTTATTTCGTCGTCCGTGATCAGCAGCACGTCGTCCGCTGCTTTCCTCACCAGTGGCTTAATGGTCCGCTCCACCAGGTTCTCCCGGACTTCGTCCGACACCTTCTAGTTTTGGGCCGCCGCCAGTAGCCTGGTCCCCCGAACCATTATCCACTGGGTGAGCCCCAGCGTGGTCACCACCTTCTCCCATCTCTTCATCCCTTGTACCTCACTAGAAAATTATTAATGGAATTTTATAACCGTCATTTGGTATTGGTTCATACGTTCAACATCACTCGTTAACATCACTCGTTTACATCACAAATTCTCTGGTTAGCTTATATATATATATATATATTTTTTTTATATTCTGTGTTTTGTTTTTAAGATATGTGTGTAATTTTCTGTGTGTATTATTATGTTTATAAATATATGTTAATTAATATAAAATTGTTTAATTTACGTGTGTGTGTGTGTTTTTTTTTCTCTACTGGGCTGAATGCGGTCCTGCCGCTTTGTTTTGTTCAACGACCTTTCTAGGCCGCAACTGATATCGTTCGTTGTCGTTGCGCGGTTCCCACTGCGCGAGATATGGTTTCATGCGTTCAACGTGAACTGCTTCAAATTTAATTTTATTCCCTGTTCCTTTTTTAGCTATGTATGTTACATCCGATTTTTTCCCTATGAACTCGTACAATCCGAACCATTTACATAATAATTTGTCGCATTTACCTACATGTCTTTCCGGGTTGCGAACTCCGACCTTATCTCCTATCTTATACTCAACCGTCCTGTGTTTTTTGTCATAACGACCTTTATCTTTTAACTGTTTATTTTGTATACGCTCTTTGGCTTGTTCCCCAATCTCTACTAATTGTTCCCTAGTTTTAATAACTACTTCATTCTCAATCTGCTCATTTAATTGAGCTTCCTTAGGTAATATCGGATCGCGTCCGTAAATTAATTTAAACCGTGGCATTTGAGTCGTGTCTTGTTTAGCCGTATTATAAACGAACGTGACGTGGGCTAAGTATTCGTCCCAGTCATTTTGTGCTGTGTTTGTATACATGCACAACATATTTTCGATGGTTTTATTTAACCTTTCGGTTAAGCCGTTGGTTTGCGGATGGTATGTTGTCGTGAATTGACTATTAGACCCCATGCACCGCAATAGTTCGGTGACCATCTGCGATTGAAAAACTTTCTCTCTGTCACTTAACAGTACACGCGGCGTACCGTGGCGACAGATTATCCTTTCCAAGATGAATCTTGCCACTGGTTCGGCTTTACCACTGGGTAAAGCTTGCGTTTCTGCCCAGCGCGTTGCGTATTCTGTTGCGACTATTACGAATGTTTTTCCCCGCTTACTTCTTCTAAAAGGCCCCAACAAGTCAAGTCCGACTCTGTCGAATGGTTGTCCGATCGGTATCGGGTGTAGCATACCCGCTGGCTTAACGTTTGTTACGCCTTTTCTTGCTTGACAATCCGCGCATCCTTTTACATATTTACTGACGTCGTTTAGCATATTATCCCAATAATATCGTGTTCTTATTCTGTCGTATGTTTTAGCGAAACCTAAATGTCCGGCTAATGGTTCATTATGATTAGCGTATAAGATTTCTCCTATTAAATCTTGAGGCATCACTAATAATCCTGACGCGCCGTCTAATTTAGGGTTGCGTTTGAATAAAATATTATTTCTGATTTCGTAATTTTTGGCTCTGCGTTGTAATAACGCATTTCCATAATTCGCGTCTTTTATTGCTTTAATTAATTCTTCTAATTTTTCGTCTTTAGCTTGTAATTCTTCCATGTCCGTTGGGATAACTATGTATGTCTCCACTTCTAATGTTGCTTCTTCGTCTGCTAGCGTCGCTATATGTAATGGGTTGCGTGATAGGCAATCTGCATCAATATGTGCTTTCCACTTTTGTGAAAGATTGAGTATTGATAGTCTTGTATCTTCAAGCTCCATCTGGCCAATCTATTCACTGGGTCTCTGATTGATTTCAACCAACACAATGCGCGGTGATCTGTTGCGACACTAAATGGCTATCCCCACACGTATGGGCGCCACTGTCCCAGGGCATATACGAATGCTAAACATTCCTATTGTGATGTACTATAGTTTGCTTCGGCTTTTGTCAACCTTCGGGAAGCATGCGCTATAGGATGCCATTCATCCTTGTCTAATTGCAATAATACTGCGCCAAGCCCTTCTCCAGATGCGTCTACTATAATTTCTATTTCTTTAGCTGGATCAAAATGTGCTAATACTGGGGTTGTAGTTAATTTATGTTTAAGTTCATTAAATGCCTCTAGTGCATTTCCTTCAATTTAAAATTTAACATCTTATTTAGTCATTAAATATAAAGGTCTAGCAATTTTGGCAAAAAATTTCTATGAATTTTCTATAGTAACTACAGAGTCCTAAAAAACTTTGTAGTTTTTTAACTTTCTGTGGGATTGGGAAATTTACTACAGCTTCAATTTTCTTTGCATCCGGACTAAGTCCTTGGCTCGTTACTCGGTACCCTAACACATCAATCTCTGTTTGCAAATAGGTACATTTTGACGGTTTTAAGGTTAGTTTTGCTTCCCGCAAGCGTTCAAATACGTGCCTTAGCTTGATTTGGTGCTCTGCGAATGTTTCGCTAAAAATAATTACGTCGTCTAAATAAATTAATACTTCTTTCCATTTTATGTCTTTAAATACGCTATCTGCCATAATTTGAAATGTGGCTGGTGCTGAGCATAGCCCAAAGCTAAGTACGTTAAATTCGTACTGTCCGTCTGGCGTTATAAATGTTGTTTTTGTCTTATCTTCTGCTTTTACCAGTATTTACCAGTATCCACTGAATAAATCCAGACTGGAAAAATATTTTGAGTTTCCAATGTAACTCAGAATGTCTTCAATAACAGGTAATGGGTAGACGTCATTTTGCGTGACGGCATTTAATTTTCTATAATCGACACAAAATCCCCATGTGCCATCTTTCTTTTTAACTAATACCACTGGCGATGACCATGCACCGTAGGATGGTCTATTTATATTATCTGCCAGCATTTCTTTGACTTGATTTTGGATAACTTCCCTTTCTTTGTGGGATACCCAATACGTTCGTTGATGAATAGGCTGTGCGTCGCCTGTATTTATTTCGTGTTCTGCTGTATCTGTTAAACCGATCTGTTTTGAATTCCACGCGTATAAATCCTTGTATTCGTCTATCAAATCTAATAATTTATTTTTCTCGCTTTCATTTAGTTGTTTATTTATATTATGTTTATACCATGTGGCCTCCGTGTAGAACAGAGATTCCCAATCTTTTCTGGACCATCACCCCGCGTAGAAGAGATAAATATATTCAACGCCCCCCTAAACTCTAACCTTAGCCTACAATAGTTAAATTTATATGAAATATTAAAATGTTTTTGCATATTAACTGTACCTAATTTATCTATCAAATATCATAAAGCAGAAATTAATAAAACGACAACCAAATATACAATAATATATTTTATTAAAATTTTAACAATAAATACAGAATCAATGCAAAATATAAAATAATGAAATAAATACAAAATCAATAGTAACTAAAAAAATTGAATGGGATGATTGAAGCTGGTGGAGTGTTAACATTTTGTTAATGTCGGGTTCCAATTTCATTATCAACAATCGAAGATCACCACGTTCAATGATGTGTATTTTGTTCTTCGTCTTTGATAGTAAATTAGCTACTGCACTTAATCCACGCTCAGCTATATAGGATGAAGAAAATGTGATTACTAACTTCTGTACTAATGCCCACAATCCAGGGTAGAGAAATGGTATTGAGTTTTGAAGCCAGAGCTCTTGGTATCCATGTTTGAATTTTGTTTTCAGTTCTTCGTAAGTCGTAAGTTCTACGAATTTCTCTTCTAAATTTGATGAGTCTTAATATTTTAAATTCTTAATAATGTACTGCCTCTTGTAAGATGTAGAAGTAGATTTAGACATTTTCAAATACAAATTAACTTCTCATCATATTTATAGATAGTAGTAGTGTTTATAATGACTTTTAACACTTTATCTATTTATCACGGAAAAGCACATTAAAATAATAAAAATCTTAGAGATATCGCTTTTATAGATTTGATATTGTGAATGCAATACTTGAATTTTTACGATGCCCACGCACTTTTGCCGTAATATTTCCAGCTCCTTTATTCTTGTAGAAACTTTTTTAATTGCATGCATTTGCCTACCAAAGGCGCAGTCATGATCACGCTCAAACCGCTATATTCATCTCTACCAATACAGTTTTCCAAGTAGGATGCACGGATGTATGTACGTGCATGTAAACAATTGATGTGTACATAATGTAATGCGGGTTGTGTGTACTTTTGGGCATAAATGGTCTTGGTTGCTACGGTTGCTACATTTCTCAAAACAGCTGACGTGTCAGTCACTGAATTTTCTAATACGAATTTTAATTTGTTCGTTAGAATTAAAAAAAATTTGAAATATTTATCGATTTCATAAATTCTAACGATCTATCCAAAATGCGTATACGAAATTATACTAGCGTATACGAATGTATATTAACAAACTTATGCACTGATATCTTATATTAATTTTAAAGAGATTTGAAATTTTAAAATCATAACATACATATATCCGCAATTGCATACAAATGAAACAATCAGCAAAAATACACGAGCCATTCAATAAAAAATCATATTTCTTATCGAGATAAAACGGAAACTGTCGAACATGTATTATTTTAGTAAGTCGTGTAATAGCGTATGACATCTTTATAGTAACCAACTTTAGGGCTGGTATTTCCAACTCTAGTTAAATTTACATATCTCTGGTATAAAATTTACTCCCAGAGTAAAACGCTAAAATCGTATTTCCACGCCCAGTAAAAATTTACCCAACAGTTAAACATGGTGTCTATGGAATAAATTTATTTGTTCTAGCGGCCTGCGAATAAATATTTAACTTGGGATTAACCAAACTTTTGCTGTATTATACGTTAAGATGGACCGGTGCTTAGAAAATTTGTTTGACGATATAAATAAACATTAACGTAGTATGCCATTAACAAAACGTAATACTTGCACATGTCTTTTGTTTCTTAATAATGTCAATAAGTTCCATATAATATAATACAGTATATATGCAATATACTGTGTTTTTATTAACTACTGTTGTCTTATTTCGATATCCACGCGTACATCTCAATAGGTTATGGGCCCAGTGAGGCAAAACGAAATAAATTAACAAAAACTAAAAATTCATCAATCACGATACATACTGCGACCCGGTATTTATAATCCAGGTGTGTAGAAATTGTCAGCATGGCATTCTCGAACGCGATGAGTTCCGTTCGTCTCGAGACGCTCACAAAAGAAAACAACGACACATGGAGGATATAAGTCGAAGCACTTCTAATCAGGATCGATGCATGGGGTTATGTATGCGGCAAAAAACCAAAACCAGAAGCCAACGCCGACGACGAATCAAGCACGGCAAATCTCGCAGCATGGATCAAAGAAGACCAAAAAGCCAGATCAGATTTGATATTAGCAATTTCTCCATCCGAACTCGAACAAGTTCGAGACTGTCAAACGTCCAAAGCGATCTGGGATAAACTCAAAACAATATACGTTTCTAAAGGTCCCGCCCGCAATGCTAATCTATTAAAACAGCTTCTGCAACACAAAATGCGCGACGTCGATGATGCACGCGATAACTTGTCATCGTTTTTCGACACATTTGACAAATTACAATCCATGGTGGTGGAAATTAACAGAGATTTGCTGACTTTTATGCTGCTTAATAGCCTACCAGAATCGTTCGAAAACTTCAGGTGCGCCATAGAATCTCGCGACGCTCTTCCATCCGCGGAATCTCTCAAAATCAAAATCGTCGATGAAAGTAAGGCGAGGAAGCAAAAATCTGTTACCACTAGATCCGGTGCCTTCCTCTTTAGGAACCAAGGTCCATACTCAGCATCGTCGCAACTCAGAAGACAGAACCAGAAAAATCTCAGACAAGGAGAAAACCGTTCGAAACTATTCTACCATTTCTGTAAAGTCAAAGGGCATGTTATTTCTAAATGCCGAAAGAAGAAGAAAGCCGATTCGCAAAAGAGGACAGAAGAGCAAAAAGGAAACTTGACCGACGAAACTAACTTTGCCGATGCCTGTAACATTGAAGACGACTCATCGCCTTATCAAAATACATCCAGATGGTGTATAGACACTGGAGCTTCATCTCACCTTTGCAATGACAGCACATTGTTCACCAAAGCAGAGCAGATTCGCAGTGGACTCCGTCTGGCAAGTAGCGCGATAACACAAATACATGCCAAAGGTAGTGTCAAGATTCCAACAAACAATGGTAACCATTCCAAATCCATCACGCTTGAAAACACATTTCTTGTTCCAGATTTGAGAACAAACCTCGTCTCAGTAGCCAAACTAGTTGATCGAAACAACACGGTCATTTTCAACAAGCAAGAAGCAACTGTCCTAGATGCAAATGACAAAACTCGACTCCACGCGTATTGCATAAATGACTTATATTACTTAAGTCAAGCTGATCCACAGGAGAACTCAACACAAAATGACTATTCCTCAACCACAAAATGGCATCGACGTCTCGGCCACGTAAACTATAACGATGTCAAACTCCCGATGAAAAACGCCCAAATAAAAGAACCCGATGACTCAACAAAAATTATTCTTGCGTGTGAAATTTGCTTCACCGGCAAATTGACGAGAAAACCATTTCCCGCACGCATCGAAAAATCGTTGCCGCCACTACAAATAGTTCACTCAGATTTATATGGACCTATGGGAGTAGAGTCACAGGGAGGAGCGAGGTACTTCCTCACACTTACCGATGATAACACCAGTTGGTGCACCGTTTACTTCCTCAAAAGCAAAGACCAAGTCATCGAGAAATTTTAGAATTCAAAACCTACGCAGAAAACAAAACCGGACGAAGCATTACAAACAGACAACAGCAAGTAATTTTGCATTGCTCAAATGGACGACATCCTCAAGAAAAACGGAATTCAGACACGACTCACAACCCCATACACCGCACAACAGAATGGAGTGCCTGAGAGAGAACGTCCTAACAAATTCTCCCCATTAACAACACGATCATTTCCAACGAGGGACTCGGTTGAAACATTCAATCCAAGAGTGAAAGGTTCTTCTTCCATTGAAAGGATGAAGCAATCTGATTTACATCAAGGGCCAGATCTAGAGGATGAATCCCCAAACATCGAAGTCAAGAAGCGTGATCCCGCACGACCCTCTTAATCAGGATTAGAAAACGGGGCAGACCAGCAAAGATTTATCATTATCAAGATAAACACATCAATGAGAACAACGCAGAGCACAATATAAATCCAGACGACGACGAGGAATCCTCGAATTTTAAAGAATGCGATCAACGATGTAACTCCCGTGAAAGCAACTATTCGGACGCAGAACACGCCATGACGTGTACTGAAATTCTCCTGTTTGGCGCCTTATCCGGACCGGATTGCAACAAGTGGGAAGAGGCAATCTACCGTGAGATGAAAAGTCTTCTAAAAAATCTCACCTGGCACCTCGTCGACCGACCTATCAAAAAAAAAGTTATCGGATTCCATTCTATGAAATAAATATGACAGTCAGAGAAATCTAGCACACCGCAAAGCCCGCGTTGTGGCGAGAGGATTTGCACAAATTCCTGGGATCGACTTCCACTATTCTTTTTGCCCGGTAGCCCGTCTCAGTTCGTTTAGGATCTTGATGTCTTTTGCTGCCAAATAAAGTCTTCACATCACACAACTGGTTATCACTACAGCATATCTCTATGCAGACATTGACGTAGAAACGTAGATGAAACCATTAATAGAAAAGATGGTCGTGAGAGAAAAAGATCCTCATCTCCACAATAGAGTTCGAGGCATGTTATCACAGATACGCAAGGGTAATCAAGTTTTAAAATTTTTCACCCACACACTGATCCATGCATTTTCATAGACGCATCCAAACAAACATACATACTGATTCATGTTGATGACCTGTTGATCGTTACCAAAGACAAACAGAAGGAAAAATCTATCATCAACGCCTTAAGAAACCAATTCGAAATCAAATTACTAGGAGACGCCGAATATTGTCTTGGTCTTGAAATCAACAGATAAAGGGAGAGTATGCACATTTCACAATTTAGTTACGTCAAAAAGTTACTGACACGCTTTAACTTGGATGATTGCATCCCTGTCTCAACCCCTCTTGCTTCAGACACAGATCTTTACAATCCCTAGGGGGATCAAGACGACGTGAAGTCCGAGCAACCATACAAGGAACTCATCGGTTCACCGATGTATTTAGCGGTCGGTGCCGACATCGCCCATGCTGTAAGTGTCTTAAGCCAGTATAATGATCGTCTCTCCGGTCGACACTGGGCATTTTCAAAGCCAGTTCTGCGCTACCTAAAAGGGACAATCAATTACGGACTTTCCTACCAACAAGATAACCAAACCCTGCTAGGTTTCCTCGACGCCGACTGGAAAAACTGCTCCACCGATCGCAGGTCATATACAGGATTTACATTCATCCTGAGTGGCGCAGCCATCACCTGGGAGTCACGCAAGCAGCACACAGTCGCACTTTCGAGCACCGAAGCTGAGTATCTAGGACTGACTACGGAGGCTAAAGAATCTGTCTACCTGATACGCTTCTTAAAGGAACTTGGTGTGAACCTGGATGACAAAGTACACCTATACAACGCCAATCCTAGTGCTATTAAACTGTCCGAAAATCCAATCTATCACGCAAGAACAATGCACATCGATGTCAGAGACAACATTAGACAAGTTCTTAGTGAGTTATCTATATCGCTAATGCATTTATCCACAAACTTCATGCTCGCAGATATTCTAACGAAGGGTTTGCCTCGATCCAAACATAACTTTTTCATTCGAGGAATGGGCATCTCGCAAAAACTGATTGATGACAACGCTCCAATCAAGAGAAAGTGTTGAAACATGATTTACGCTCCTCTCTCTAATAATGAACTTTATCGTAGTATGCCAATAACAAAACGTAATACTTGCACTTATCTTTTGTTTCTAAATAATGTCAATAAGTTCCATATAATATAAAACAATCTATATACAATAAACTGTGTTTTAATTAACTACGGTTGTCTTATTTCGATATCCACTTGTACATCTCAATATGATGTAGTATTTTCTCATTTCGAACTTGAGGGTAGTAAGTGAACAGTACACAGATTAGTTAAAATTTGGTTTGACAATATCAACTGTTTGTTACGTGCGATTATTAGTAAAACATATTTAGGTTTTTCATTCGAACGAGTTGTGATATTATGTAAGCTAAAATTTATTTATTTTATTATTTTGATCTTTAAAATATGGCTAATAAAAAGAATGTAAACAGACATGGAAGATCAGTAAGATCAAAAGCTCAGCAGAGAAGATGGGCAAATATGTGAGTATGATTAGAAATATTTATACAATTAGTATATGTTGTTCACATTTAAAGTACATAATATTGCAAGAAAAAAGAAAATGCAGGTTCTGCTGGACCTTCTTTAATAAATCCGCCGATATTTAATTCCAATTTACTCCTTGAAACTACCAATGCTACGTAAGAATTTCATTATAAATGCAGATAAAAGTATAGCAAGTAACAAGAACTTCTCCTTATCTTTGGTAAATGGCAAAATGCAACTCAAAAAAACTCATATATATTATTATCAAGTAAGTAATTCTTCAAATGTTTAGCAATCATTAATAATAATATATATTTTTAAATCTTTATTAATTATTATTCTTTTTCAGGTGCAAGGACAGTTGCACGTAACTAATAGAAATCTTTGCTATTTTATAATATATATAGACAATAATAGTCCAATATTTATTGAATATTAAAAGGGATAATGAATTTGGGAAAGAAAAAATGGCATGCAAGCTAATAAATTTTTTTAGAGACTGCATATTGCCGGAAATAATTTTAAATGAACAAAAATGCAAGGAGAGCGCATCTATTATAGCTGCAAAATTAGAAAACGATAATAGAAAAAAAATTATTATGTAAACCGAGCCATTATTGTTATCCTATTACAAAACCTTATTCCCAAAACAAAATTTTAATTTTCTATATGAATGATATAGAAATAATAAACTAAACTATAAAATTGGTGCATACCAGTTTACTTTGAGTAGACATTTGTAATTGTTATTCAGGAATTAAAAACAAAACACTACGATTACTAATTATGTTTTCGGCAGGTCAAAAATAATTGATTATCCTTGTACCTTCTTTTCATTCGCTATGAATATTGTAAACTGAGACAGAAATTGATATAGCCCTTTAAAAATGATATGATTCAAGGAAAATTGCACGACCCTCGTCACTGGTCGTTACGTTGCAAAGAAACTAGTATTCAAAATTTTGAACATGTGTCTACGCACTATTCGTACGATATTCACTAATACATACACACGAAAGTATGGCCGAGACGCAAAAAGAACTAAATTTCAACGTTATGGTATAGGAAGGAAATTAAAATATGATATTATTGTCTTATGCAGCTCAACAGTGGAGACATTTGCAATGAAAAAATAAGCAAAGTGAAACAATCAAAGATATAGGGAATGCAAACAATTTTAATGCCATAACTTCAACATCACAAAAGAAAAGAAATAAAATGTTTTTGAAAATAAGGTACAATAGTAGATAGAAAACGCCGTTTCTAGCACAGTTCAAGGTCTCGCTTCTGATTGGTCGTGCCGTTGTGACGTCATAGGGAGTGTTGGGTTGACGTGGGTGTATAGCGGGTTGTATGATATTTGGGGTACTTAAGAAGATATCGCTAATGCATTAATGTAAAGTGGGTTGTATGATAATTCGTGTACTTTGTTTTTTTTTGTGAATGTAAAGCGGGTTGTATGATGTTTGGGGTATATTAAATTAGACCAGTAGAGTATACCAACTTAACGTGAATGTAAACCAGGACCAGTAGAGTATCCTAGGTTGCAGTACTAAAATAATAAGAGAGTAACCCAAGTTGCATATTGGTGTTGTGTACCAACTTAACGTGAATGTAAAGCAGATTGTATGTTGTTTTAGAATTCATTATATTCATAATAATTTTTGTTTTAAGAAATATATTCAACAATTTGTACATCTTATTTGGGGGGTATAGTAAAGTACACCAAAAAGTAAAAACAAATTTTCTTTTATTTAGAGTACTTATACGTAATTAATTTTAAAATGTATTTAATGCTTACAACTAATTAATAAATGTATATTACATTAATATGGTGGAATATGAGCACCGTTAGAGCACCCATTTCTCCACCATAAATTAATTTTGTATTATTTGGGGGAACACCCCAAATTATAGTCTCTATTTTCTAAAAAAAATATATATATTTAAATTTAAAAGAAATATAAACATAAAATATTACTTACAACATTTAAATTTAATTTCTTATTTAAAAAATATTTAACAATTCTATCAGAATCTGAAACAAACACATTTTTTTAATATAATTTTATATAACACACTGTATTTATAAAAAACTTACATTTCTCTACAATGTTTGCTTTGTTAATGCATGAATTTTTTTTTTAATAATGATACCACATCAATGATACCACATCCTTTTTTTTCTTATCACATTTTGCATAATTTAATACAACATACTATATAGATTGGATGATTAATAGGGATAGGTTTTATAAGTTATTAAATATAAACAAAAATATATTTTTAACAATTTAAAAGTTTATTTAATATTGTAGTAATAGAACAAGTACAAGTGAAAACATTGATGAATTTATGTAGAAAAAAAAATGTTATTACAATTTGATTTACGTTATTAAACAATATGTTAGAAAAATTATATAGGTTTAACTGATGATGATATGTTATAATAATTAAAAGAAATCAATCTATATTACATGTACAAGTGGTTGATGAAAACCATTCGAATATTTGATTCAAACACATAAAACAATAATTATATTCTTGATTACATAAGAAAGAGTACATTGATGCATTGTCTAGAATAAAATGTGTGGTTTTTTGATTAAAAAAATACCACATATCAGCTATCATATTTTCGTTAGGATTAAATATATTGCAAACTGAATTATTAATTTTTGAAGTTGAACATTCTACGCAAAATCGACGAATATTCCAGCAACTACTATCTGTATAACTAGGAATAAGCCATTTATGATAAGTTATTACAATGTGGTTTGAGTTATTAAAGCAATATGGTAATATTGAACTAAAAGATTCATTTGAAATTTCATTTGCATCTAAATCATTATAATCAATAAATAAATCGCTATTGGTGGACCTACCATCATCAGTTAAATCATCATTGTCGGATGAATCGATATCATTTTCTAGATTTACAACTAATGGAAACTCGGTTGACACATTTCAATTTTCTGGTATCTCTTTAAATATATATGTAAATTGTGGCGCAATTTTTTCTCAATAGAATTAGTTTGTCTCGTAAAATTCTATTTTTTGAATGTGATCTTCTTTTTTAAATACTTTGAAAAATGAACCATTTAATTTTGAAATTTCATTCTCTGTTAGTACATTAAAGCGTTTCGGTAGATACACAATGAAGTCTTCAATTTCTAGGCAAATAGATTTTCCATATATTGTTGTTACCAGCTTTGCCCCATTAATTGCATATTTTTTTGATTCATCTAAATCAAAGAACTTTATAATTGTATTTGATTTGACCAAATCAAGTTGGTTAAGTTTTTGGAAATCCATGTCTAATAAATTATTTGTTTTAGATTTTATATGTAAAATTTAAATATTATAAACTTACCAATATTTTATGGAACAGATATTTATCGACGAGTCATTTTTGTGATATCCTGGAATGTTAATAATTTTGTCACCTTATTTATACAATTTAATAACAATAGTTGTGGTAATAAATAAGATAAGATAGCTTGCAACAAAGACGGTTGAATGTTTTAAGAAACAGAACGAAACAGGAAAATTTTACTTTTTATGTGAGAGATTACAACAAAGAAAGTTGTTTTTTATTAAATAGATCGTAGCAGGATTTGGTTAACTTATTATCTTTTACGCCAACCAAAATAGGATATTGGTGTTTTGAATAATGTGTTAACAAACAGTTTATTTTTTATAACATTTCTATATAATATACAAACCGAAAATAGTTTTTGTCATTACTTTATTGTTATTTTTCGAAAATGCCTGGTCTATCTCATCGAAATTTATTCACCAGGGAAGACTTACGAAATAGAGATATATGTTTAATATACAAGGGTTTTGAAAGATCCATAACAAATGGTGGTATACATTATTTGTGTTATCTGTGTGGTCTGGGGGTAATTTTGAATGAATCTGTTGATTTAAAACTAGTTGTGATGGAAAAACACAACATAAATTTCTATACGACTGAAATTAATATTGAGCAGAAATGTTTTAAATGTAAGCAATTGATAAATCGTGTAGTGGATCCATTCGATTGCATAACATGTATAGATACAGAACAGTTCGGACAACATATGATTTAAAATTAATATGAATACCTTAATACTTTTATTTATATTTTATTTCATTAGTCTTAAATAATATTTAATATGTCTTCTAATGGGGTTAAGTGGATAGATATTAAGAGTGCTTTTAAAAATCGGGTGTGTTGTGGTCGAATTGTAAACAGTGATCATATTCTTGAACCAATTGACTTTTTAGAACAATGTAAATTAATAATAATTGTGAAAATTGGACAATTTATGTTTGAACATCGCTGACCAGTTAAAATTGTTTGTGATTTGTGTTGTGATTATATTGTAAAGAAAGGTGAACAGGAACTTATAACTGAAATCTTTCACACATCTAAGATGGCTCCCATCACTATTAGTGATGACTTTTCAACATGGTTTACAAATAATGTGGTCGGTCCGATACGTAAAAAAATGGATGAATTTCAAGAACGTGATTCGGGAAAAGTTTTGTCATGTATCAAGCACTTGCAAGTATGTAAATAAAATAAATGTCTTTTGAAAATTATAATTTAGAAATATGATAAATTTAGGTGAACATCAATAAATTCAATCCAGTAAATGGTGGTTCTTCATACATCGAGCTCCCAAATTCGATTAAAAGCCGGAAGGCGGTGGTGAATGTGCATAATAATGATGAGAATTGTTTTATATGGTCGCTTCTCTCTGCTATGTTTCCTGTTAGTTCAGATCCTCAAAGACCATCCAAATACCTCCAAGACCCTTATGAAATTTTCAATTTAACCAATATTCACTTTCCTACACCATTGACAGATATTCCCAAATTCGAAAAACAGAATGACGTGTCTATTAATGTTTGTGGTCTTGAATTTGATGGAAAGAGTAATAATTATAATGTAGTAGGACCATTACATAATACAAAAAATAAAAAAGACCAACACATCAATCTACTTTATTGGAAACAGACAAATCAATCACACTTTGCATGGATCAAATCACTATCTCGTCTTCTCAACTCGCAAATTTCAAAACGGAGTCATAAACATTGGATTTGTGATCGATGTTTACAATATTTTGGACAAGCAGACTTGTTAAAACGTCACGAAGAAGATTGTATCCTTGCGGAAGCTGTTAGAATTATAATGCCAAGCGAAGATGAGAAGTGGCTTAAATTTAAAAATTATATGCGTAAAGAACGTCATCCATTTATAATTTACGCAGATTTTGAATCTCTAACGGTACCAGTTAATACTTGTCAACCAGATCCAATAACCTCATACACCAATGAATATCAAAAACATATACCATGTGCAGTCAATATGTGAATTATATTGAATTATATCGTGGAGCAGAACCCGCGAAATGGTTCATGAAAGAATTATATGAGATTGTGAAGAAAGTGCATGCATTGTCTAAAAACATTGCATCAATAAAATTGTTTGAAGGGGACTATGTTGATTTCACCACCGCTGAAAAATGTCATATTTGCGATAAATTGTTTGGAGCGGATGAAGAAACGAAGAAGGTTCGTGACCACTGTCATTTAACAGGTAAATTTAATTTCAAAAATATTATATTACACATTACTTATATTATTTTATGTTCAGGAAAATTTCGTGGTGCCGCTCACAACTCATGTAATTTAAATTATCAATATCCTAACTACATTCCCGTATTTTTCCACAATTTAAGTGGTCATGACAGTCACTTTCTCGTGAAAGAACTTGGGGCTACTGAAGAGAAAATAAAATTAATACCTGCCAACGAGGAACGTTATATATCCTTCTCTAAAATGGTTGGGGGTATGGAGCTCAGGTTTCTTGATTCTCTCAGGTATGTTAATTATAGTAAAGAAAAAAATGTAAAATATATGTAAAAAAACTATTGTAATATTTCTAGATTTATGAACAGTTCACTAGACAAGCTTGTCAGCCATATGGACGCAAATGCATTTAATATCATGCGGAAGAACTATTCAAACAATGTTAAATTTCAACTACTAACTCGAAAGGGTGTATTTCCTTATGACTATGTGAACTCATGGGATCGGTTTAAAGAAGAACAGTTACCACCAAACGAGGCGTTTTATTCCAAACTGAGACAAATTGGTATAAGTGACACAGATTACTCCCACGCTCAACTTGTATGGAGCACATTCAGTCATAAAACAATTGGAGATTACATAGATTTATATCTCAAGACTGATGTGTTACTACTAGCAGACATCTTTCAAAATTTTAGAGAAGTCTGCTTGAAATCATATGCTCTAGATCCTGCTCACTACTATACAACACCTGGTAAAAATTAATTAATCTGCTATCAACAATTTGAAATGACTTGATTATTTTTTTATAGGTCTGGCTTGGGATGTTATGTTAAAAATGACTGGTGTGCATTTGGAGCTATTAACTGACATCGATATGCTTTTATTCTTTGAACGAGGTATACGTGGAGGTGTTAGTCAATGTTGTAATCGATATGCCAAAGCCAACAACCATTACATGACATCATATGAATCAACTAACCCCGAGAAGTATATAATGTATTTTGATGCATGTAATTTATATGGTTGGGCAATGATACAATGTTTACCACATGGAAATTTTGAATGGTTGACTAACGATCAAATTCTTGCTTTTGAAGTAAATTCAGTATCTGAGAATGGTTCCAATGGGTACATACTTGAAGTTGATTTAGATTATCCTCAACACCTACACAACATACATAAAAACTTACCACTATGCCCAGTTCAACAAACACCCCCCGGTTCGAAATTTAAAAAATTATTAACTACCTTACATAATAAGGTAAAATATATAATCCATTATAGGAATTTAAAACAAGCCATAGCATTGGGTATGAAATTAATAAAAATTCATAGAATTATAAAATTTCAACAATCATTTCGGCTCAAAAAGTATATTGATATGAATACAGACTTTCGGAAAATAGCACGAAACGATTTTGAATTTTTTTTTTTTTAATTAATGAACATTGCAGTATTTGGAAAAAGCATGGAAAATATAGAGATATAAAACTAGTTTCTAAATGGAATGGAAGAGGTAGTGCGCGAAAATTAATTGCAAAACCAAATTTCAAGAAATCGACTATATTAACTTCGAATTTAATTGCAATGGAATTAAATAAATTTAAAATTAAGTTCAACAAACCTGTTTACGTGGGCATGGCTATTTTGGATATAAGCAAATATTTAATGTATGATTTTCATTACACTTACACACTTCAAACATTTACACAACCTAAACTTCTATACATGGATACCGATTCACTCATTTATGAATTTAATGAAGATCCATATATACAAATTAAAATGGATATTAATAGATTCGACAATTCAGATTACTCCACAAACAATAGATAGGGGATACCTCAAGCTAACAAAAAGGTTGTGGGATTGTTTAAAGATGAAAACGCAGGCATGTTAATGACTGAATTTGCTGGGTTACGTTCTAAAATGTACTCATTTAAATTGGATAATGATAAATCATATTCTAAGGCAAAGGGTGTATCGGGGGTTGTGACAAAGACCCTTACTTTGGATGATTACAAGAGAACACTTTTTGACAAAACAAAATCACATAAAATGCAAAATAATATTATATCTAAAAAACATGACATATATACAGTTGAACAAAACAAACTTGTACTCAGTGCAGATGATGATAAAAGATATATACTACCAAACTCTACAGACACACTACCGTGGGGGCACTACAGTATACCTAATGAATATTGAAGTATCATAATTATGAATATTTTTTTTAATTTTATCACTGTATTATGTTTTTGCTACATTTTAAAAACAATTTTTGTATTTTTTTAGATTATTAATTTAATATATATATATATATATATATATATATATATATATATATATATATATATATATATATATATATATATATATATATATATATATATATATATATATATATGATATTATAAAACATCTTTCTTTTTTATCCATGAATTATAACTAGAGTCAAATCCTAACCATTTCACGTGAACCTTGGATCCCTTTGTTTTTAAAACCTTTTCCACTAGATAAATATTGGGATGTTTTGTTTTCTGCAATTCTAGTTCATAAAATCCACCTTCGATTGGTCGTCCATGCAAGTCTTGGAGTTTATACGTAACAGGGTTTGTTATTTGAATATTTACTATTTTAAATATTTCAGTGGACCAATTAGGAGTATAACCTTTATTGAATACCCCTTTCACTTTGCTTATTCGTACATGATCACCGATTTTTAATTTCGAATGCCCTACAATCTTAATATTACTGTAAACAGTATCCAATAATTTTTTTTCATTATCATGCGTCACATCTTTGGGGCACATTTTTATAGTGCGATGTTTTCTTCCATTATAATTTTCTAATAATTTTGTTAATATATTGTACCACTTGTATGACCCATTTAAACTGAATTCACGCCACATACTAGCTTTAAGTGTACGATTAAATCTTTCTACTACACTCGCTTTGAGATTGCTGTATGTTGAATAATGGTTGATTTTATGTTGTTTCATTAGTTTTTGAAATTCAGAGTTGTAGAATTCTTTACTATTATCTGACTGAATATTATATGGTATACGATGTTGACTTAGTATTTTATTCATAGCTCGTGTAACGTCATTAGCAGATTTTGACTTCACAGGCACTGCCCACGCATACTTTGAAAAAACATCTATTACAGTTAACAAATATTTATACCCCCTATTCTCTCTTGCATACGGAATCATTTCAACAAGGTCACATTGCCACAAATCGTCAATTCCTTTTGTTATTACTTTACGTCTTAAATATGTTCGACGAGCAGGTTTATGCAATTCATTCACTATGTCCAACTAGCTCATCTTCGTTTGTTGGCACTACTAACTTATTTACATTTAAAATTGGTTTTAAATATGACTCTATGTATTTATAAACAGATGGAAGTAAATCGCTTTTAAGTTTATCCAACTCTTTAGTGCATATAGCATGATTAATTGTATTAAATTTAGATTCAATCATTACAGGTGTATAATCAATAACATTTTGAATTTTTGCGGTTAGACCTTTAATCTTTAAATCATTTTGATTATAAAACTACTTATGAATTTCATCTGATTTAATTAAATCATCTATCTTTAATTTATTTATATTAATAAGTTCACTTAACCTATTTTTATATTTACTTATAGCATTATCAACATATTTTTTGTTTGCAGCATTATAATTACTAGTGGGGGGAGCTACATGTGTAATTCTTCTCATTTTAGCTTGGTACACATCAAGTCCATCTTCATTCAATACATCTAATGATTTGTTAATCAATTCATTAATGTATAAATCAATATAACCTTTATTTGCAACATCGTTTTCATCTTTAGGCTCGACTATATTTACTATCCGCCGATCTGATGCATCAAACTCACCAACACTATTTGTAATTAAACTGATTTTATGTTTTAAGCCGTGTGGCTTTAACTGTCTACCAAACTTGTCTACAGACATGTTGGATATGATCATATTATATAATATCATTCTATTATATTTGCTTCTTTAAGCTCCTCAATAATTGACATAATTTCATTATCATGTCCGGTGTGACCTGCAGTTCGCGAAGCCATTAGCAACTTTAATCTTTCAACTAGTTCATTAGGATCATTCCAATAAATGTAATCTCTTTTATAATTAGTTAAAGTCATATTTGATGAGAATAAACCATATCCAGATGTTGATTGTGATCTACCAACTGTTATTGCTGGTCTTATTATATTTAAATACTTCCAGTTGCGTGATCCATTAAGTTGACCAGTGGAACTAAAGTTTCTCCTATGAGCGTTTGTTTGCAATATTATATTTAAATATAATTTTCTATCGTCATTGGTAAATGATGTGATAGCGGGTATTTTTTTAAATAATAATTCATAGAGGCCTGTTGTTCCTTCATACCATTGATCTCCAATCTTTACATCATTATGTTCGATCTCAACTGGCATGTTACCTATTTTAATAATACTATCACTATCTTTTCTAATTCCATATACTTTATCAGTGTCACTCTCATGTAATGCGAAAAAAAGCATGTAAGGGGCTGCAATATCTCCTGCAGATTGCTTTAATTGTTCAAATTCTTCTAGACCTTCTGGGGTATCTAACTGTGTTTTAAATTGTGTTCTTGGTGAATTTTCTTCATCTTTCATTGCTAAGTTTTCGGTTTCCAACAATGTTGGTAATAATTTTTGAGGTTTCTTAATTGCTCCTCTACTAGGTGTATCAACCGGGTTGCGATAATATGCAACAGGTGATTCATTATGTCTTTTCTTTTATATTTTTATTTCCATAGTATCTGGGGTGTCTTCTTTAATTTTCTTTAATTGTGTTGTTGTATTTGCAACTTTTTCTTTTAGAGGTAATGTTAAAGGTTTAAAAGTTTTCTGCAATAATTCCTCTGCATCTGCATGCCCACCTTTAAGTGATTTATACTTCTTACGTATAACATCACTAACTTGCACTATTTCTTTCAATGTTTCTTTCTCCATCTTATTCATTTTAATTCTCTTTAACAACTCTGATGCTGATGTTGAAGTTTGTAACAGGTTTCAACAGGTTAGTTATAGCTAATGTAAGCATTGCAAATGTTATGCTGAAACATCATAATAACATTACCTTCCGTAAAGTTACTAGGTCAACCTACCGCAATGTATAAATAACAATATATCGCATATTGTTATGTCAGCAGTTTGACCGGCTATATAAGAACTCTATGTGGACAACGATAGGCAGTTGTTCCACCGCATTGTATCATGGACATTTAATATAAACCAACTACGCTATATCGACACCGTGGTAGTCTAGTGACCACCCCTTTCTCATCCTTAACCTAAACGTCTATTTGGCAAGAACCCGAGGATATAAGAGGAGAAGTGACCACCCTAGTCACCCTCTTACATTGGTGGCAGCGGTTTACGGATTTTTGTGCCGAATAAAGATCAGCCAGTTATCTGGGCTGATCGCGACTGGGTAAGAAACAACAAACAGAATGGGAGGTCCAAGAATGACATACGGCAATGTAGCTAACACAGTGGAGCAACTCACAGGGAAAGATACGAGCCAATATTTCGAGAAACTTGAATTCCGAGCAAAGTTAGAAGGTTGGTCAGAACAGCAAACCGTAGCAATATTGCTATTACGCATAGAAGGAGAAGCGTATGATTTCGTATCACAACGGCCGGACCTACAAAAAGAAAACGTGAGATACAAAGATATAAAAAAGGCAGTATTAAGGAGATTTGAACCACCAAGATTACCGGGTCAAATCTACCGGCTAATAGTACAATGTACACAGGCGGGAGACGAAACAGTACGAGAATTTGCTGACAAGTTACGGAAGTACAAGGAAGAGCTGAGAAAGGACTTGAAGTCTCAAATAATGGAACCAAACAGCAATGCACCAGAAATAGTATCTTCAAATTTAGTATTGACACAATTTAAATCAGGATTGCTCCCACACATCAGAATATACACCAGAACAATAATGGAAGTAACGGCAAGTTTGACATTCGAAGGTGCCGTGGAAATTGCAGAAAGAGAGGAGCGAACACAAATGGCAGAAGCGACGGAATCCATAGAAATCAATGCCGTGAGAAGAACCAAATCTCCAGCCACAAATATACAAACATCAAGATACCGAAATCAGGGCAGAAGAGAAATACAATGTTCTAAATGCAAAAGGAGGGGCCACATACAGAAAAATTGTAGGTACAATCAGAACTGTTTTCGCTGCGGTAAATCAGGACACATAGCAGTAGGGTGTCAAGCAAGGGTTTTGAATACAGGCAGAAATCAGTACCATAAGCAAAGTAATGCATATTACAGGAGTCAAGGAAACAGATGTAATTTAAAACACCTAAAGCCTTTCGTCCGGGTGCCATCGCGAGGGGTCAACAGATTCACATACGGGAGGAGAATAATAGTACCAAATATAAACGGAAGACAACCAAACGACATAGCTAATCTCGTCATACTAAAAGTAAACAACAGACCATTAAGGCTATTAATAGACACAGGATCAGCTATCTCACTAGTAAAAGAAGCATACGTAGAAAAACACCGAATAAGAAGACAATGTATTGGCACATTAACGTCAATATCGGGGGGAGAGCTATCCTACAAAGGAACATCGAGGGTACAATTTAAGAAAAACAATAATGATTTTCCATTCGACTGCGTAATCTGTCCAAACGAACTGGCATTGGAAGCAGATGGACTACTTGGCCGAGATTTTTTGGAACAATACAAAGCTAAGATAAATTACCAAACAAATTGCATCACGCTTGGAAATACGTTTATAAAAATTTTCGCTGAGCACAGCATAGCGAACATAAACACGGACGCGAAATGTAACATCAGCAAGGTTACCACAGAAATAGCAACGCAGACAGAATATAAAAACAATGTTGATACAGGTCAAGAAAGGTACAAGGAATTAACAGTATCAGCAGAAAATAAGGTCAGGGTAAAAGAAGAAATAAAAATTCCGCCAAGAAGTGAATATGTATGCCACGCTACACAAAAACTTTGCAAGCCAGGTAAAGAATTATTAATCGAACCAGAAGAAACAAACATATACGGCCTCATGGCTGCCAGGGTACTAACCAAGAGCGAAAAAGTGATACCTATCCGATTAATAAACATAGCAAACACCACAGTCACAATTCCGAAGAGAACCGTAATTGGAAGGGCAGAAGTATTCGAGGGTCAGACAGAAAATAAGCAAAATCTAACAGAATTTATAGACAGGAGACTAAGAGAAATAGAAATTAAGGAAGTAGAATGTTTAGCTAATTTAATCAAAATAATCAACGAATATAGGCAGGGAAGAGTTTCAAGAAGACAAGATGAAATACAAGTTAAGAGAATGGAGCTGCAACGTATCAAGGAACGTATAATGAAGATTGCACGCCAGGAAAATAGAAATACGGAAAGACGAGAAGTACCAGAGAAAACAAGGAGCCAATGTGATATAATCCACAATATATGTAATTGTAATTGGGCAAAACCAACGAAGGATGAGGAGGATAATAACATGGGAATACAATGGGATAGCATGCAGCAAAGTGAACCACACAAACTGGAAGACCACTTCGATTTAGAACATCTCGATGAAAATACAAAAAAGCAAATGATAAGCATACTAGAGGAGTACAAGGATATTTTTCTACTAAAAGGTGCAAAACTGGGGTGTACGCATAAAGTAAAACATAAAATAATAACGGAAGAAGTACCACCAATCGCGAAAACTGCATATAGGGTCCCATTCAGTCAAAAAGAACTATTGCAGAAGGAATTAGCAAAAATGTTAGAAGAAGGGGTAATCGAGCCATCGGATTCTCCATGGTCCTCACCAGTAGTAATCGTACCAAAAAAATCGGAAAAGGGAGAAAACAAGATAAGGGTTTGCATAGACTTCAAAGGCCTGAATGAAGTAACAAAAAAGGATCACTTCCCAGTAGCAAACATGCAGGAAACGCTCGACCAACTGGGAAACGCGAATTTATTTACGACGCTGGACTTAGCGTCAGGTTACTGGCAAGTAGAATTAGAAGAAAACGACAAGGAAAAAACGGCATTCACCACCGGAGGTCAACACTACCAATTTACGAAAATGGCGTTTGGACTAGCAAACGCACCAAGCACATTCCAAAGATTAATGAATAGTGTACTGGCAGGATTAACCGGAGAAAGATGTTTAGCATACCTGGATGATGTGATTATATTTAACGGAGAAGGCACAGCAGATCACATTGCTAGATTGACTAAAGTTTTCGACCGTCTGCGAAAAGCAAATCTAAAATTACAACCCAATAAATGTAAATTCTTAAAAAGTGAAACGAAGTACCTAGGGCATGTGATAAGTCAACACGGAATTAAGCCGGAACCAGAAAAAATTTCTACAATCAGAAACTATCCAATACCAAAATCTGTGAAGGAAATAAGGGCATTCCTAGGACTAGTAGGTTTCTACCGGAGATTCATAACAAGATTTGCTAAAACTGCAGTCCCATTAACTCAATTAACAAAGAAGGATGAAGAATTTACATGGACCAAAGATTGCCAGGAAGCGTTTGAAACATTACGAGAAGCATTATGCACAGAATCGTTATTAGCGCACCCAGACTTTAATAAAGAATTCATATTGTCAACAGACGCAAGTGGATTAGCAGCTAGTGCAATTCTCAGTCAGAAGCAGAACGGATACGAAAGACCAATTGCATTTGCAAGCAGGCAATTGAATAAGGCGGAAACAAACTACGACACATCAGAAAGAGAGTGTCTAGCTATAATTTGGGGTGTGAAACACTATCGCTGCTATCTGTACGGACGAAAATTTACCATCATAACCGATCATAAACCACTGAAGTGGTTAATGTCACTAAAAGATCCGAACTCTCGTCTGATGAGATGGTCTCTACTTCTGAGTGAATTCGAATACGAAGTATTGCACAAGCCTGGAAAGAAACATATAAATGCAGATGTGCTGTCACGAATACCAATTAATTCAGTGTCAAACACAGATAATATATATTTACCAATCTGGGACAGAGATAAAATTAAGAAGCTGCAAGGAAATGACGAAGAGATCAGGAAACTCACATCAAAAGAAGGTTTCTTCCAGGACGAAGAAGGATTAAAATTTAAAGAAAAAACAGGAGAAGAGAGAAATCACAAGTTAGTCATACCCAAAGAGATGTCGTTCCAAGTGATACACGACTATCACAATCTACCGTATGCAGGCCATCAGGCACACGAGAAAACACTAAAAAGAATTAAAGACAAATTTTGGTGGAAGAATATGAACACAGAGATAAAAGAATATTGTGATAAATGCCACTCATGCAATGAGAGAAAGACACCATCAAACTTAAAACCAGCTCCACTGCAAGTATTCCAAGAAATAACTGCACCATTTCAAAGGACGTCAATGGATATTGTAGGTCCATTAGTCACATCCAGAAAAGGGAACAAATACATCTTGACATTCCAAGACCATTTTTCCAAGTATCCAGAAGCATTTGCGATTCCAGACCAAACAGCAGAAACGATAGCAAGGATATTTGCGCAAGAAATTATTGCCAGACACGGAGCACCAAGGCAGCTTTTAACGGATCAAGGAAAAAATTTTATCTCAAATACTATGAAAGAAGTGTGCAAATTATTCAACGTTGAGAAACTGCAAACAACAGCGTACCGCCCTCAAACAAATGGCGTGATCGAAAAAAGCCATAGAGTATTTAAAGATATGTTGTCTCATTTCATAAGCCGAGACCAAACCGATTGGGATGAATGGTTACCATATGTTCTCATGGCATATAGATCAGCCGTACACAAATCGACAGGGGAGACACCATTTTTTGTTATGCATGGCAGAGATATGGAGATGCCCTACGATGACATATCACGGCCAAGAACGTTAAGATACGATTATGATGACAACTATGCGGCCGAGTTAAAAGAAAGAATGCGAATTGTGTTCGAACGAGTAAAATCACAGTTGAAAGAAACAACTGAACAGCGAAACAAGCAGTTTAATAAAAAAGCCGAGCAGACAGATTTTGAAAAAGGAGACCGAGTATATTTTCATGATCCGACCAAAATACAACTAGCAGGGACATCAAAAAAATTAGTAAAACCGTGGACAGGGCCGTACCGAATAAAAGAAAAACTGAGTGCAGTGAATTACAGAATTGTTGAGGAAACTGGGAAAAGGAATATGGTAGTACATGTGAATAGGCTCAAACCATTTAAAGCAGTTATTGAAGAGGTTCAGGAAGAGGAAATAGGAATGGAGAGCTCAACTCAAATCGAGAAAATAAAAGCACCAACCACGGTAGAATTAGAAGCAATGCGCAGGCAGTTAGAAGCAGAAGAAAGCCATACACTCGCTCCTCAACACTTGTCTCCTAGTAGAATCCATACCCGAAGTAGAGGGCCGGTAACAGAGCAGCCCTGGATATGGTCACCCGCCAATCAATAGGGAAAAGTAACGGGACAATCTACATCAAGTGCCCACTCCAGTATCAGGTGGATTAGAATGAGTAAATTAAGGAAAATAAAACACTGTAAGGGGTTCATATATAGTCCAGCAAAATTGTATCGCGAAATTGTGAGTAAATTGTGCTCCCAAGGGTAGCAAATTTTTAAAGGGGGGAGGAATGTAAGCATTGCAAATGTTATGCTGAAACATCATAATAACATTACCTTCCGTAAAGTTACTAGGTCAACCTACCGCAATGTATAAATAACAATATATCGCATATTGTTATGTCAGCAGTTTGACCGGCTATATAAGAACTCTATGTGGACAACGATAGGCAGTTGTTCCACCGCATTGTATCATGGACATTTAATATAAACCAACTACGCTATATCGACACCGTGGTAGTCTAGTGACCACCCCTTTCTCATCCTTAACCTAAACGTCTATTTGGCAAGAACCCGAGGATATAAGAGGAGAAGTGACCACCCCAGTCACCCTCTTACACTAACATAAACATTTATAACAGAATTGAATAGATTTGTTTCCAGTCTGTTGATTAAATAAGGATAAATCTTCAAATATCTGGTATATATTGATATATTAGTATAAGTATTATTATTAAAATCATCATGATTGCAATACAATCACATATAACATCTAAGATGTCAATGTGAAATAATTATCAAAACCTTTTCGATAACGACCTGTATCAGAGTCTTTATTTATCACTACAAATCCATATTTATCCTTCCAACAATTCGCGCAAAACACTTTAAACTTGTTAAATGACATATCAGTGTTTACATGATCATTGTACACAGGTTTAAGGTTCATATCATCTTGTTTAAATAACACTATTAAATTTGCATTATCTCTTATGAGATGTTTAGGTATACGAGCGTAAGTTTGACATAAATAAATTGAATGAACTTGTGAGTGTCTCCCCATACTGAAATAACTACGGATACAATCCTGTTTATCACAGGCTACTTCATCGAATACAAATATTGAATTGGATCTTGTGGTTTAACAATCTTAGTATTTTCATTGTAAGGTAAATAACCCATTCCTTTTACTCTTGATAGACATTTTTCTAGAAACTGATATTTTGGTTGATGAAGAGATTTAGAATATACATACACATTTGCAAATTTTAATCCATTTCGATGTGTTAACAAACCAAGCATAACATTTGTTTTCCCACAATTTGAAGGTCCACAAATAAGACATCTTATACTGTTGGGGAATAAGTCACCATGTCTTTTAAATTTAATATCAGTTGTTATATCAAAGTTTTTAACTTGTAGCTTTTGTTGTTGCTTTATAAATTTCATTATGTTACTATACCTATTTAATGTTTGTACCACTATTTATAGTTATCAATTTACTAATGTTAGTTCATGGAGATGGTCTTATTAACAGTGCTATAAATTCATTACCTGTTGAATTACATATACCTGGATATCAGTATTGTGGTCCTGGAACTCATTTAAAAGCAAGATTAAACCGAGGTGATCCTGGTATAAATCAATTAGACGTTGCATGCAAACAACACGATATTGAATATTTAAAATCGAGTGATTTATCAAAAAGGCACGAGGCAAACAAAGTATTACAAGAAAAAGCGTGGAATCGGGTTAAGTCTAAAGACGCATCTTTTGGAGAAAAAGCAACAGCTTGGACAGTTACAAACATTATGAAAGCAAAACGAAAATTTGGAATGGGTCATAAAAAATCTCGCAAACAAAAACGCAAACCTAAACCCCGGGTAATTCCAACACCTAAGGTTGGAGGATTTTTACCAGCACTTATACCATTGCTATAACCGCTTATAGGTAAAGCATTAATAACAGGGGCTGTAAGTGGTGCCGAAGCTTATGGCACCAATAAAGCATTAGGTGGAGGGTTACATTTAAAACCATATCAAAATGGACGAGGTTTATCCTTAAAAAACTGCCGAAAAGGGCGTTAAGCGATGTTCAGTTGAAACAAATCGTATGCAGACTACCATATTTTCGCGGTGTGTTTATGCGTAACGCCCTACCATCTAAACCTAAAATCAATGAGTGTGCTATAATAAATCTTGATGACAAACATGGATTGGGAAGTCATTGGGTAGCTTATAAGAAACGTTATAATAAAGTTTCATATTTTGATAGTTTTGGAAATTTACAACCTCTTTTGGAGCTTATAAGTTATTTTGGTAAAAATATTAAAATAAATTACAATTATAAACAATTACAAAAATTAAATTCTTATAATTGTGGTCATTTATGTTTGAAATTTCTTATAAATAAACAGAACGAATCGAACTAATACCAGTTTTTATCATGTCTTTGACGTTAACACTAACTGGTAATACATATGAATTATGTACTGATTTTTTTCCACCGATTGATTTAATTGGTGAGCATGTAATTGGTTTAATTGATTTTCACACATACAATTCTATTCCAAACATAGATGCATCTAATAATAAATTTTACTATGGGGATAAGGAATTAACTATTCCAGTAGGTTCATATGAAATTGATGATATCGATCAATATTTAAAACAGATATTAGGAGATTCTAATGCAGAAGATTTTTCTTTTATGTATAATAATAGAATTGAGAAAGAGAGTAATGTAAGAAATTATATAACTGTACGTCCAAACAACAATACATTAAAATGTGAGATAAAAAGCACCCTACAAATTGACTTTACTAAGCCTAATAATATTGGTTCATTATTAGGATTTAAAGAACGTGTACTAGAACCACATATATTACATGAATCTGATTTACCAGTTAATATTTTAAAAGTATATACTCTTCTCATAGAATGTAACATAGTAACAGGAGCATATAAAAACGATAAGCATGTACATACAATACATGAGTTTTATCCATTGGTTCCTCCTGGATATAAAATCGTTGAAGTGCCATCTAATGTAATTTATTTACCTATCAACACTCATACAATAAGTAACATTACACTAACGATTGTTGATCAAGACGGGTGTTTAGTGAATTTTAGAGGTGAAACGATTACTATCAGACTTCACTTGAAAGAACATGGGAATTTGTTATAAAAATATAACAGCTAAGAAAAGCATTACCACTTCTGTATCAACAGTGAAAGAATTAACACAAGAAAATTTAACATTTTTAAAATCACAAGGGTTTATAATAAAGAAAAAAAGATAAGTGATGAATTAAACATTTATTCCAATATTATATTTGATAATACAATAGCACGTATTGAGGTACATAGTCATCAGTCATATGTGGCATCAACATTCAACAATAGTGATGAAATTCGGATACCAATACAACAACAGGATATATATACATTACCTAGTGAAAGTTTTTTGTATATTGAAGGAAAATTAACAAAAAATGATGGTAGTGCTGCTCCAGATGATACCAAAATTACAAATAATGGCATTTCTTATCTTTTTGATGAGATTAGATATGCATTGAATGGTGTAGAAGTTGAGAAAAATAAATCAGTGGGGATTTGTAGTACAATGAAATCATATATTTCTCTAAGCGATTCTGAAAGTTGTGCTTTAGAAAATGCAGGATGGGGTTTAAATGTAAATATTGTGAATAGTGAATGTTATTTTAACGTTTGCATACCATTGAAATCACTATTAGGATTTGCTGAAGATTATAAAAGAATAATTGTAAATGTTAAGCAAGAATTAGTTTTAATTCGAGCTCGTAGTGATAACAATGCATACACAAGTTCAACTGAATTGAAATATTATCTATCAAAAATTCAATGGCGAGTGCCACATATTTTTGTTGCTGATAAAGAAAAACTGAATTTATTGAAAATGATTGAAAGTAATAAGACGTTATCTATAGCATTTAGAAGCTGGGATCTCTACGAATATCCATTATTACCTACAACAATGAAGCAAACATGGCCTGTTAAAACTTCTACTCAATTGGAAAAACCGCGTTATGTTATTCTAGGTTTTCAATCTGATAGAAAAAATAAAATAAATAAAAATGCTAGTGTTTTCGATCATTGTAAATTAACAAATGTAAAAGTATATTTGAATTCTGTGTGCTATCCATATGATAATTTAAATTTAAATTTTGAAAATAACCAATATGCATTATTGTATGAAATGTACACAAAATTTCAAAATTCTTATTATGGTCGTGATACAGGCTCATTACTTAAAAAAATGATTTCAAAGATTATGCACCGCTGGCTGTAATTGATTGCTCACATCAAAATGAATCGTTAAAATCAGCATCTGTAGATATTAGGCTTGAATTTGAATCAAATGAAAATTTTCCAACCAATACGACTGCATACTGTTTAATTTTACATGATCGTATCATTGAATATAATCCGATGTCAGGCGATGTTAAAACGTTAGTCTAACCATGGAACTTATCGCTGATAAGCGTTAGTTTAACCATGGAGCTCATCGTAGATATACAAGGATTTACTGCCTACTGCTATGATTTGGTACCGAAAGAAGTAGTGTTTCTATCTCGAGATGGGAGTAAATTACAACACATTCTGTTCAAGCCACCATTTCCTTGGAGTGAATTAGAGCGAAAGTATAAGAAACAAGCTATTTGGTTACATAAGAATCATCATGGTCTCAAATGGAGTGATGGGTACATTCCATATGAAGAGATGTATAATATAATTAAGAAGATTCTCCAACCAGCAGTGAAAATTTATGTGAAAGGATTACAAAAGAAAGAGTTCTTGAACTGGTATGATTTATCCGCCCAAATATGTGATTTAGGAAAATATGAGTCAATTAAAAAATGTTTCACACATCAAACTTATTTTGCACATTCTGCACCATATATATGTGCACTTAGTAATGTAAATAAAATAAAAAAGTCGTTAGATAATGATAATAATCATATATTAAAATATTGTAATTAAATTAAAAAAATATGAAAAAATAAAACACATTTAAAAAAAAATTTTCTGTATACTTATTTAATATTCCATAAATTATATTATACACAAAAATAAATAACAATTTTACATCTACAACATTTTAAATCTTATTAATAAAAGAACATTTTTCTGACCAACGTTTATGTTCGGTTATAGCATCATCACCTTCTATGAAATTATATAATTCAATATTGCAAAAAGCACAACAAACCAGATCTTTGCAATTAATATAATAAAATCCAGCTTTTGCTAAATCTTCTGCTATAATGAATACATTATTCCATTTCTCAAATGTTTACAATCTATTAGATTCTTCTTTAAAATAACCAAAAATACACAATGGACCATTTTTAACTAGTAAACAATCTGTTATGTGATCACACCGGACTACTCTGTTATCTGGATGTTTAGTGCATCGTTCATACTTCTTGAATTCAGAATCCGTTTGCCATTTTTTTGGTAATTTATCCCAAGCAAAACTAATTTGACCACATGTTCTTAACACAAATTCTTTTGGGAGTACTTCAATTTCTTCACTAGTCAAATCAGAGAGTGGTATAAAGGCTCCTTTATTTTTTAGTGCATAATACTTTTTCACAACATTTAAGACTGAAGCCTCCAGATTCAATAAATAAACTATATCATTTGACATTTTCACAATAACTAAATTTGATGTAAATTAAATATTTATATATGACAAATACCACAAATACTATATCCGGTATAAAAGATTACACATTGTTTATTATAAATTACATATCTAATATTTACGTAAACCAAATACCACAAATATTATATCCGGTATATAAGATTACACATTGTTACATTTTTAATACTAATAAATTGTTTATTATAAATTTCATATCCTTGTATAACATTATATCATACTTCAACTTTTCCAATTTGTATAAATATACCTCTCTTCTTAACCTAAAAATTATTAATAATATAACATTATATTTTCTAGAATTATATCTGGATACATATTTAAGAGCTCTTGCATTGCCAAATAACATAAATGGTTTTCAACATTTAATAAATACTTTATATTATCAATAATATTATCACCAAACATAATCGATTTTGATATGACATCATTGTGAAATTGTGTAAAATTTAAAGAAATTAACATTTTTAAATAATAGTCTATAATAAATTCTAATTCAAATAATTTTGTAAGTGATTGTGTAGCTAAACATATTTCTCTCTTCTTCCATTCAATCGATATAACTTTTACTTCATTTATCACATGATAATATAATTTATGATCTCGTAAATTTTGATATTCTACATTACTTTTTCCATCCAAAAAATTCATGATTATATCACAACATTGTAAAAATTCATACCAATCAGATAGCTTAAATTGTATACAATCTAACGATCTTAAATTAGATATTATTACAACAACTTCAAATTTTGGCTTAGGGTCAATACCAATTGATATCCATCTACTTAGACTTTGTTTTAATGGATACCTGTATTCCAACAATAGTCTTTTTCCATCTTCATGATAATGTTGATAAATATCTAGGTCAACGATGGATGGTGGTGGTGGTGGATTGAATACATTTGCAACTATAACATCTAGATCGGTTGGGTTGATTATTGTAGTTGCGTTTGGTTTTGAAAGAATGGCTTCTGGTAGAATGTTTTCTTTATTTTCCAAATTAATTTTTTTTTTGCAATATCTTTTTTATCTAACATTTTACGTTTCCTAGCTTTAATCATTATTCTAAACATAAATACATAATTAAGTTATAAATGAATAATGGATTATATAAGTTTTAACATACCTCCTATCTATAAGACTCACTAGTAAATAATTATGTATTTAACTTTATCTCCACTTATAAACGAACCCTCCCCACCAAAAATAAAAAATATATATTTTTTAGCAATTAACATTTTCTTTCTTTCTTTCTTTAGTATTGATCACTACTTTATTATGTGGGTAGCGAATGCATTTGAAGCTATACCCAAAAGTGTAGATTTAAAAAGTGCTGTTAATAATATTTTTCATAAATTCTATATATTAATGCGAGATGTTGAACATGTTATAATATATGATAATAAGCTTGGGCTATTAGAAGATGTTCTAAATGATATGTCTAAACGTTATTCTAAAGGAATGGAAATTTGTAGAAATTATAATGATAACAAAATAACATTTGAAGTTCTTCAACATGAATTAGAGAATATTGATTTATATGATTTCCTACAAGATATAAATAAATTTCTTACAATGCAGTAAACTACAATATATTGGTGAGTTATTATTTTTTCGGTTTAGTTTACATGTAGAATTGTAATTAATCAGTCATGATTGTATTCCTGCTATTATGTTTTAGTTTTGCAAATGCATTCAATTTTAAAGCTACTCTGGCTTACCTAGATACATATGGGTATATAAAAACTGAAGAAAATGAATGAATTAGCATAAATGAGAGTGATGTGAAATATTTAAATGCGTTAAAATTATTTCAAGATTATTATAATTTACCATATGATAATTTAACACAAACAACACAATTAATGAAATGTCGAAGATGTGGTGTAGCTGATGTTTTAAATTATAACCTCTTACCACATTCTTGGAATATAAAAACTATAACTTGGGATTTCATTAGTGGAAATAATCATCCATTCAATATTGCAAAACAAGCTTTTGCAATTTGGGCTAAACATGTACAACTTAATTTTGTACATCAATCATATATTAATAATAAAAAGGGGGTCTCCACACCGAATATAATCATATCCTTTGGAATTCAAAGACATCATAATTATAAGGAGCAATCCAATTGTCATATACCATTCGATGGAGCAGGTGGTGTTTTAGGACACAAGTAGTACAAAAAAGTCTGTTGACCTACATTTGGACTATCAGGAAAATTGGAATCAAGATCTCAGTCAAACAAAGGATGATGATAGAATAAATTTATTTGAAGTTCTTGTACATGAAATTGGTCATACGCTTGGTATTGCACATTCAAATTATGAAAACTCTGTAATGTATCCACTTCATAGTAAACAAATATTTAGCAACATGTCTGAATTTAAATTAAGTAATGATGATATTAATGCTATTAAAAAATTGTATAAATCTAAAATTACAAATGTATCACCACCTAAAGTTCCAACAGTAAAAATATCAAAACACCCTGAGTTGTGTGATTTGGATAATGTGGATACATTCTTTATTGTTGATGATAATATTCTCATATTTTATGAACAATGGGTATGGTTTAAAAAACTTGATGAGTATCAACACAGAGCAGTACCATTTTACATACCAACGTGGTTACCTTTTCTACCAGAAAATTTTGAAAAAGTTTCTGCAGCATATCGACGACCTAATGGAAATATTGTGCTTATCGTGAATAATAAATTATATAATATTATTTGGCCAACTTTAGAATTAGTTAATCAAAATATTGCTTTGTATAATGTTGATATACATAATATTAGTGGTGCAGTAAATACTTATACTGGTCATACTTATATATTTTATGATAAAAACCATTTATTGGAAATAGACGAATGTAAATTTACTACAAAATCATATGGTGTGATACATAAACATTTTCCAGGTATACCTGCAGATATAGATGGGGTATTTAGATATACAAATGGTCGAATATATTTCTTTAAGAACAAAAATTATTATGAGTATAATGAAGTCTTAAATGTCATGACTAAAGCAGAAGCATTTCACCTTTCTTTATTAAATATAAATTGCCCAAACATAGGTGTTCTCGAACAACTTAAGAATCTTGTGTTGAAATTAATTAGTTATAGACAATATTGAATATCTTGTAATCATCATTCAATAAAATTTTTTTACTACAATCTGGTATACTTTACTAGTCTAATTTAATATATCTTAAAGTACCCCAAATATCATACAACCCGATTTACATTCACGTTAACCCCGGTAAACAATGTACTCCAATTATCATACAACCCCGCTTTACATTAATGTATTTGCAATATCTTAAAGCCTGTGCTTAAAGTACCCAAATATCATACAACCCACTTTACATTAATGCATTAGCGATATCTTCTTAAGTACCCCAAATATCACACAACCCGCTATACACCCACGTCAACCCAACACTCCCTATGACGTCACAACGGCACGACCAATCAGAAGCGAGACCTTGAACTGTGCTAAAAACGGCGTTTTCTATCTACTTACAATAGTTAAATTTTAGTTTTTTTTGTATTAGGATTTCCTGTTAGAATTTTATAAAAAATATCATAAACTAGGTGATACGTTTTAGAATTATTACCTTTTTTTATATATTTAACAGTATCATTAGGAAACGAGTAAATTTTCGACGAACAACCCCAAAGTTGGGAATGTTTCAACAATTTTATCTTCAAACCAGTGGAATTTGATTTTTGAAATTGTTAACTACAGAGTTATTAACAAAAATCTGAGTTACGTTCTGTAGCGATTTTTAGAGTTACACCGAGCGAAACTAAGTCTATTATGCGAGTTTTGTGTGGCCCGCAGTCTTAGCTTAGTTCAAATGATTTTATTCACTACAAACAAAATACACAGATGAAGCTAATCTGAAATAATGTGTTTAACTTGCGAACAAAGAATGATGCTCAAATCAAACAAAATGCTACATATATGTTATTCTGGAAGCATCAGAAATAAAATAAGTCAAGTGTCCGACTGTTAATTTATAAGGGAACAGTCTTCAAATGTTATGCACTCCAGCGCATTTTTCTCGTCCAAAAAACACTAACAAATAGCTTAACAGAACAATATATTTATAAATTGTTTGGTTATGAAATTTTCTTGTAGTGAAAACTAATCTACACCAGATATGTTGGCATTGAAGGCATTATCTAATTACTTTTTCTAACTTATAGAATTTTGCATATAACTCTTTTCCTCGCACAAGAACCAAGATGAAAATATTTTTATCCCTTTGATAACTATCTACGAGTTAAATGCAAGCGGAAATACAGCGTAACATATATTCCACAAATTTATACTGCGAATAAATACACTCGCAGGATAGCTAACTAAAGAGTTATATACAGTTGGAAATACCGGCCCTAAGTGAGGAAGAAGCACTACAATATTAAGCGCTGCATTACGTTATACGTCAATGTAATCTTGTCTGTGGATCAGCGCCAGACATGCCGTGGCAAGTAGATCAACTACTGTCGGAGGAAAATTATATAGACATAACCACCGCTTGTAAACTTGAGAAGTATTGAATGTAATATTGAAAATAACTTAATATTTGTTGGAACCGGTACCTTTTCTAAAGATATTTTTCAAATATAAGATATGCGAAATATTAATATCATTTATTTAATTTCCTACTGATTTTGCTGTAAGTACTACGGTTTTTAAGTTATAGCCGAATATTAAAATAAACCTCTTTTTTTGTAACCAGTACCTTTTTTTGACAAATATTTTCAAATAAAAGTAATGCAAAATATTACTATCTTTTATTACAATTCTTAATATTTTGCTGTAAAAGCTGCCGTTTTTGGGTAAAAGCAGAAAATACAAAAAATGACTAGAGTAAGCATGCACTTCCTGTTGGAATGTTCTTTTCACACGCACACGCACACGGCAGATGTTCGGTGCATGCAGATGTTTTAAATTATTTAATTCCTTAATCTATATTGTCACGTTCGGGTCAGCCAACAGGTCGTCAGTGTCACCCCCGGGTCAGGCAATAGGTCGTCAAAGTCACGCCCGGCCCGTGCCACACAGTTGACTTAAATAACAGGATCAATGACCCAATACTGCCTGTTTACGGCTTATCAAAGCGACACGTGTGTTAGGGTGGCGCGAAAATAAACATTTTTGAATTTCATGTAGCCTATATGCAAAATAGTTGCCTTTGATTAAATGTAATTACTGTGCAAAATCTCATTTAAATCGTATTGGTCCTTTGGGGGCCAAAACGAGCTTGTTTTTTAGCTTAGTACTATAAATATCCAAAGAACTTGTATAGTTTTTTAAGTAAAGGCAAATAATATTTAGGTCGATTTGAGCTTTTACTATATTAATTTTAATACAAATTGACCTAAGACTTCGGAAATAATCGTCTAGAGTCGTGCCTTGGCAACAAGCGCATAGGCTTTTTGCAGGGCATAGTGCTTCACTTTATCAGTGTGGCAGTGCAGTTATTTCGGTAGCGTTGTTTCTCTTTCATGAATAAGTTTATTTTTATATTACATCTATAAGAAAATATACCTCAAACGAGTTCAGACTCGTTCTGGTCGGTGTTAGGTGAATCAAAAACGTTTAAAGGCAATATGCTTCCAACCTATGCCGACATCATTAGAAAAAATTTGTTTTTAAGACAAGAACATTTAAATTTAAATAAACAAGTTCCGAGTTTGGGTAATGTGTGTTTGTCGTCGATAAACGAGTTAAACGTTTTGTCGGAAAAAAGTTCTATATCTGTAGTATCTGAACAACAAATTTTACACCAGTTAAAAGCGTATCACAAGAAATATTGCGTTATTAAAAAGCCTATAAATAAGAATGGCAAGTTATATATGTCACACAAAGTTATTCGTTTTAGAAAATTTGGTGAAAAACTATTATTTGATATATCATTGTGTAAATTTAAAGATTTTTTGAAGTGTTCTAGCAAAATTAAGTCCCATAAAATGAAAGGAGCATTTTAATAGACCAGAGCACTTTAAAGAAAATGGTAATTGGCAAAATTGATATATAGACAACTAAAATCCTTGAAAAAAGATTAGAACGTAAAAAGAATGTTGACCGGAGAACGAAGCAAAAATCCAAAGAAGACGATGACATTTGTCAAGTAACATCAAGTGCATGGAAAGATTGCCCTGGGGGCCCCAATGCTTCGTCCAACGACAGTATCGACCTTCTAGTTCCAAAAGATGTTGAAATCTTAAACGCGCCTTCTACTTCTCAGATGAGAACAAAACTCTCTTCTTTGGCACAGGCTTGTGATCGAACAAGAGTCTCAGACGGATCCGCTGCAATTCTTGTAAATGCAGCCCTAAAAGACATGAATCATAACAGCGGAAGAATCTTCCAAAATTATAGACCGCAGTAAAATTAGGAGAGACAGAGTTAAGACTCGCAAGAATTTAAAATATCTGCAGTGTCATGCACCGAACTTTCTTATCCGCATATGGGTTAAACCATATCGTAGTTACATTATTTTTCTAATTTATAATATTCGTTCTAACACTTATTTCGCTTTTACAGTAGATATATTTCTTAGAAACAATATCAAATGTCAAACTTCAAATTATTTAAGTCTATTTTGTTAGACAATTGACAGGCGCAGATGATACGATTTATGTTAAAATATATATAATAAGCAGAAATTTAATTTGAAGCCATTACTCTTTTTGGAAAAATAATTCAAACAAAAGTTGTGCTAAATATAAATACCTTTAATTTTTGTTCATGAAATTTTTCTGTAACTGTAACTATTTTTGAGTAATTTCAGAAAATGCAAAAATTGACTGGAGTAAACAGGCACTTCCGCTTTGAATATTTTTTTCAAAAATAGGAGGTGCATACCTCAGGCATATGCAAATCTTAAGTTTAAAGTTTCATAATTTTAGCTTCAACCGCTTAGGCTGTAGAGAACATACACACACACACACAGACACACACACAGACGGACGTCATTCCAAAAATAGTTGGAAGCGATTCAGGGAAGGTCAAAACGTATATTTCCGTTAAAATCTCGAGATCGAAATTTTTCATGATTACAATACTTACTTATACTCCGTATAAGAAAGTAGAAAGAAGCATGAAGAAGAAATAACCTGTATCTATGGAATATATTTTGATGGGAGAAAAGATAAAACTTTGATTCCAGTAAAGGAAGGATATATTCTTTCAAGAAAGACAATCACAGAAGAACATATAGTATTAGTTGCAGAACCGGGTTCGGTTTATCTCGGTCGCATAACTCCGTCATCTGGAAGTACTCAAAATATTAAAACAAGCTTATTGGAATATCTGGAAAAGACATAGATATTTCCGAGGTGCAAGCAATTGGATGCGACGGGACAGCGGTAAATACAGGTTATAAAAATGGAATAATACGGCAACTTGAAATTATCTTGGCGCGTTCTCTGCAGTGGTTCGTGTGTTTAATGCACACTAATGAACTGCCAATGCGAAATCTATTGCAGTATTTAGATGGAAAATCTACTGGACCAAAAGAAATTGGGAAAAAATTAGAAAACAGCCAAAAACATCCGGTTGTGAAGTTTATAAAAATAGATGTTAATTTTCATGATATTGATCTTACTGAGCTAAGTACAGATCAAAAATATCTCTATGAGATCTGCATTGCAATTTCCAAGGGAACAAATTCTAGTCTAACACAACGAGAACAAGGCAAAATGGCACACTAAAGATGGTTATCAACTGCCAACAGAATCTTGAGATTGTATGTTAGTACCGAAAATCCTTCAAACGATATAAATATAATTAGAGAATACGTAATGAAAGTCTACGCACCAACTCTGTTTGAACTTAAGGTCCGACCGTCATGCCGACACGGTAGTTATCATTTTTTTGGCATTATAAAGAAACGTAGATTTTTGCCTGAAGAGCTTAAGGGGGGAAATACAACTAAATTTAATTGCCTATACCTTGAAGATTTATCCCGTAAAATATATAGGCGATCGGAAATGTAGTTACCGAAGTATAACCATTTTTACTTTCTTATACGCAGTACAAGTAATCATGAAAAATTTCGATCTCGAGATTTTAACGGAAATATACGTTTTGACCTTCAATGTATTGATTCCGACAATTTTTGGAATGACATCCATCTGTGTATGTGTGTGTGTGTGTGTGGTTGTCTGTCTGTATGCGTGCGTGTGTTTGAGCGTTCTACAGCCTATACGGTTGAAGGTAAAATTATGTAACTTCAAACTTAAGATTTGTATATTTCTAGAGAGAAAACCGGAAGTCCATGTTAACTCTTGTTATTTTTTTGCAATCACTCAAATAAGGTTGCACGTACTGGAATATTGATGATATTAAAATTATAGATATAAGCATTTTGAATAACCATTATTTAAAAATTTTTTCAATTAAGGTACCGGAAACAAAAATGACTTTTAAAATTGAAAACAAAAAAAAATTAAATAATTTGAAGTTTGACAATTAATATTTATTCTAAGAAATATAATTAGCGCCGATCGTGGAGTTGCAGCAAAGAGGCCAGAACTGCTAGAAAATAGGCTCAGGCTGAACTCATCGATTTCCATGCGCAAGATGAAGGAACCTTGTTTGGCCACAAAATCGCCGATTGGCTTAAAACAACCGAAGGTTTCCAAAATTTACACTTTTACCAGACATAAACTTTAAAAGCGTTTTTTTCGAAACGGTATTTGTCAAACTGGCGGGAAAAATAACTCAAAAAGTTATCATTTAAATGGCTTGTAACTTAACGTGATTGAAAGATCATTAAATTTTATTCTATATGAACCACTAAAATCATGAAAATATAAGCATAAAATACTATTTGATGATGCTTAAATTCGAAAAAAAAAGAAGAAAAGTTCATTTTTCTTCGGATTATGTTTTTTTTATGAAATTTCGGTTTTTTTTTCTAGTTTTGGAGGTTTATATAGAACAGAATACATCTGAGAATAAGGTTTATCTAATAAATATAAAAAATATTTATGTTTCGGGTCCCCAGAGTTCCCGCCAGATGGGTCCGCACGCCTAACTCAACCCCCTTTCGGCGTAGCGTCAAGCTCAAACAAGGATCGGACATCTTTGAAAAAAATCGTGAGTAAAGCTGAAAGTTTAATGAATGCAATAAAAGAAATTCGAAAAGTGTATGTTGTTTCATATTCCCAAAAAAAATTCCCAAAACACGTCGAGTTTTCAGGTAGTTACTTGCATTTCCCCCCTCAAGAAGGTAGTAGATCCAGTACTGTGAAGAAATGGTAACTACGGTCACCTTGAAAATTTGTTATTAGCAATATATATATATATATATATATATATATATATATATATATATATATATATATATATATATATATATTGTTCCGTGCTATATTCGTCTTTAGGGACCAATTGCGCAATTGGCAATCAACTGCTCCGTTCGCCCCTTTTTATGTCCCTGTCTTGTCCCTTTTTTTTGTTGCTTCTGTTTTTTTCGTCTCTTTTATTTTTTGCCTTGAAGTCACTCAGGCTCCCCTAAAGACCCAAAACAAGGACCTGATTGAAGGATTTTAGTTAGCCTCTTACCGTCACGCGTTCATATGTATTTAAATATATATATATATATATATATATATATATATATATATATATATATATATATATATATATATATATATATATTTATATATATATAATGTTTTGGATCTTGCCAATCAATATTATTGATGCTAACCTCGTTTCCAAACGTCAACACGTATCTCACGTGACCAAGAGCGGTTTACATTAGGAAAAAGATGGAGTCATAGGTTATCGATATCATATTATCACCACATAGGAATATTTAGGTATTTATTGAAATCTGACATTGACAAACCCTTTTAAAAATAAATAAAATCATTCGTGGCTGTCGCGGCAGATAGAGAAGTATAGCGGTTGAGCATACCGTCAGTGGAGTAAACCTTGCTTCACCTTCATGTGCATATTGCTGCGCAAGTGTATTTTCCATTTCTGTTCTTCTCGGCTATCTGGCTATTTTTTTGGACCGGTGAACAGAGAGTGCTTTTTTATAGCGAAAAAGAAAAAAGAAAGAGTTACGGTGAGACGATATTTTTGTCATTTACTTAATTTGCGTATTTTCGAGTTAAAATTCCGGTGGATGGCCCGTTAGGGGATTAGCACGTTGCTCAGACTTTTTCTTTTCTTGCTGAAAAGTAACCGTTTAGTGCGCTAGTGATCCGGCGATAAACGTCCGCGCATCCAGCGTCACCAAATCTACAATTTCCTGGAATTGCGTCCAGAAATTTCATTAGGAATACCTGACCCGCCCATTTTGTATCCAAGCTCAACGGAACTTTTGTCGGCTCTCGTCGAGTCGAGTCAAAGTGGAGTGAATAAGCTAGGTACCGCCAGATATTTCCATTAAACCAGATTTAATTTTCCTTAAGAATATCAATTCAAGAGAAATTCGCCCACTTCGAGACTTATTTGGTATTATAAATTTAACTCAGTCGTGAGTGAGATTCACACTAATTGTAGCTGCGCCCGCGCAGTATCGCTATAAAGATAATATTGTAAGCACATGCGACTTGTAATATATATACATATCTATATTTACGTTCAGATGCCATGTATTCCGTGAACGTTTTTGTGAACGCTGATGTTCGTTGTCTCCATTTGATTGAGTTGCTGTAAGTAATCGCGGTTTTTAATACGCACTCGATTTGCATGTAGTTATTCATACCTTGGGCCGTTCCGTAACGCCTTCTTCTGTGACCCACCTTCCTACAAAAACATATGTACATTTGTGTGAACCGAGTTGATCAACAAGGGCATTTCAATTTAGGTAAATGTTTCTTACCGGGTAGTGTCACGGGTAGAATTACAACGGCATAAGCACTATCGCGTTACTCCGCGAACATCCGCGCGTATTACGTTCAGAAAACCAACTCGCACATCGTGGAATACTGCGAGGATTTCAATTGTATTGATTATTGTAAATTTGTATTAATTAATTAATTAATTCTGTTGGGTGTTTATATTAAACTACACATTTAAACTTACTGGCGTACTTGTTTATTCGACCCCCTCCTCCGCTACCCTCTTTTTAGGCCGATGCAAACTCACTCAGGATGGCCGTGCGATACGCAAGGTATCGTCAGAGTACAACGTTGCCCACCCTATCGATCTTGTATTAAATCTTAGGGATTTTCGTGATTTAGTCTGGTTGAGGTAAGCACTACCTTTAAATTACGTGGCGCCCAAACCTATAGGTATTTTTTTGAACCACTCCTTCTCCACTGAAAAGCCGGCACCCTCAGCCTATGCGAGGATTTTCGGTACCGTGTAAAAAGGCACGTTACAATATTTATGGAACACATTTTGTGTTATAACAAAGAAAATGATTTTAATTTCTACAGATACGACAAATACAACTTTCTTGTTACTTGTACAATTCAGAACTAACTATAATATGTGGTTTTTTATATAGTTGATATTTGTATTTTACATTGTAAGCATTTACTAGAATTACACAGGTTTTGGTATCCTGGGAAAGTGGTGACACTACATTTTCCACTCCTCCTTTCTTAGAATGAAGCATCGTCGAAATGATTTTGCCTAGGATGCGGGGTTGGTGAGTCTTCAGATTCGGATTTTTCGTTTGAATTTCTAATTTTCTTGAATATTAGTTTCTTAATGTGGAACACGCAAAACATGGTTCCTGTTGTCGTTAAAATAAAGAATAGAGCTATAACAGAGTAATTTATATTATTATCGACATTATTAAACGTGATGTCATCGCATTGCTTGGGTGGTAATTTCAATTCTTCGACTTTGTTTATATTGATTGTCAATTTTGGCATTTGGGAAAGGTTTATTTCGATATTAAAATCCTCTATTGTGATAGGTTTTCCGAAAGTTCCATATTGGGGTTTTAATTTTTCATTTTGATGTTAAAGTATGCAGTTATCTTCCTTCAGTAGAAATATTCATTGGAGTGTTCTGATTTCGTCACCATATTGTAGATTACGTGAATGGTATCTCTTTAGGGAAATACGGCTAAATATTGGTTGATTTCGTCGAGATTTTCTATATGATTTGGGTTGATATTTAATTTAATATATTGACAGTTTTGCTTGTTGTTTCTCAATATAACATTTACTTCGCAACTGTTCTCATCGAAATTATGCGGTTTGTTTGGGCATTGATAATTTTTTCCTTTAGTACTGTGACGAAGTTATGGTCATTTATACAGCAAGCACCATGGCTACGGGGCTAAGGTGCTTGACTACCGTTCTAGAGGTCCGTGGTTCGATTCTTGGCTGCGAACGATCCAACTTTTATTTTATTTTCAGATCGAGGCAGGTTTTTTTGCAAGCCTCGAAACGTTTAATTAGCAGCCTAGTATATATACAGGCCCTAGTTGAAGCGTAAAATCACTCTACACCGAGTATCTGAACCGTGGCTTTCCTGGTCGATACCTAGTGATCCGAGATTTTACCGAGATTGTCTTGACCGTGGTTTTCCTGGTCGACACCGAGGTTTACAAACCGCGTGGTGAGTACGAGACGTTTGCGTACGTCATCCACACCGTTTCTTTCCGTTCTTTTCACGCCTAGCGGCAGCCGTGGTTCTCCTGGTAGTAGCTAGGTGTAGTTTCCGACCGTTTTTATCAACCGTTCTTTATACCGGTTCGCGATATTTTCATTCGCGTGGCTTCGCGTTACTTTTACCGTGCCTAGCAGCAGCCGTGGTTCTCCTGGCAGTAGCTAGGTGTAGTTTCCGACCGTTTCTGTTAACCGTTCTTTTACCGGTTCGTGATATTCTCGTTCGCGTAACTCCGCGTTACTCTTACCGTGCCTAGCAGCAGCCGTGGTTCTCTTGGCAGCAGCTTGGTATAGTTTCCGACCGTTTCTGTTAGGCGTTCTTTTACCGGTTCGCGATATTCTCGCTCCCGTAGCTTCGCGTTACTTTTCCCCTGTCTCGTGGCAGCTGTGGCTCTTCTAGCGGTAACTAGACGCGATTACCGGCCGTTTCACCAACCGGTAATTTTACCGGTTCGCGATTTTTGTTCTATTTAGTCTCTAGGGCAAATACTACACCGTTCCCAACTAGCGGACATGTTACCGGCCCGTGCCATGTCGGGATTTTAGCCATAACTTCGACCATACCCTGTCACCGGCACCGACAGAGTCCTCTGTATTTCTTTGGAGTGAAACCAAGGGTTAAATAAAAGCCACGATATAAATAAATCGCAAGTTTTCTTTCAACAACCCTGAACCTTCCCACTGCAGCTATCCCCGGCAACCCCTCTAGTAAGTGCGACCGTAAAGCCGTATCCGCTGAAGGCGCCCGAGCACCAGGCAACCAGCACACACGAAAGGGGGACATTGTTACGTGGTCCACACCAGGCCAGATAGCGTCACAGTACACAAGCCGTTCAGAGATTTAAATTGACCATTGTTTGATATTATGAAATACTCGTTATTTGGAATTACAGTCTTATGTTCGGATTGATAGTAAGTGGGGATTGGTATGAGGTGGTATCGATCGAAATCTGTTTCAAAATTTATTGGAATTTCTATGAATTAGATAATTTTCTCTTTTACTTTCTTACTCGCAGTATAAGTTTGTAAACATGAAAAATTTCGAACTCGAGATTTTACGGAAATATACGTTTTGAAATATCGATTCCGATTTTTTTGGAATGACGGCCGTCTGTGTTTGTGTCTGTGTGTGTGTGTGTATGTTCTCTACAGCCTAAACGGTTGAAGCTAAAATTATGAAACTTAAGATTTGCATATGCCTGGGGTATGCACCTCCTATTTTTGAAAAAAATATTCAAAGTGGAAGTGCCTATTTACTCCAGTAATTTTTTGCAGTTTTTGCAATTACTCAAAAATGGTTACAGTTACAGAAAAATTTTATGAACAAAAATTAAAGATATTTATATTTCATACAATTTTTGTTCGAATTTTTTTTCCAAATAAGGTATTGCTTTCAAAATACATTTCTGCTCATTATATATATTTTTACATAAATCGTATCATCAGCGCCTGTCAATTGTTTAACAAAATAGCCTTTCATAATTTGAAGTTTGACATGTAATATTTATTCAAAGATAAATATGTAGTGTAAAAGCAATCTAAAAATTAGAACAAATATTATAAATTAGATAAATAATGAAACTACGATATGGCTTAACCTAAATGCGTATAAGAAAGTTCGGTGCATGACACTGCAGATGTTTTCTTTTCGACAGTTAACCGTTATTTGTTTTTCTAGTTCGAATAAATTTTCAGAAGTTGGTTCAATAGGAAATTCGTCTTTATAATACTCGTCAATTTTGTACAATTCTTTTTGAAGATTATGGCTTTTTTATTATGCTTGGGTGAAGGGTATGTAACTTGCAGAATGTTATAGAATTTTCTATATCTTGCATAATATTAAGGATTATGCTGTACAATGCTGCTAATTGGTTGAAAAGGTCTTTAGTAATCAAAATATTTTGTTTCTATTTTTTCTTTGATAACATCGCTGTGCTGTGCTGTGCTGTGCTGTGCTGTGCTGTGCTGTGCTGTGCTGTGCTGTGCTGTGCTGTGCTGTGCTGTGCTGTGCTGTGCTGTGCTGTGCTGTGCTGTGCTGTGCTGTGCTGTGCTGTGCTGTGCTGTGCTGTGCTGTGCTGTGCTGTGCTGTGCTGTGCTGTGCTGTGCTGTGCTGTGCTGTGCTGTGCTGTGCTGTGCTGTGCTGTGCTGTGCTGTGCTGTGCTGTGCTGTGCTGTGCTGTGCTGTGCTGTGCTGTGCTGTGCTGTGCTGTGCTGTGCTGTGCTGTGCTGTGCTGTGCTGTGCTGTGCTGTGCTGTGCTGTGCTGTGCTGTGCTGTGCTGTGCTGTGCTGTGCTGTGCTGTGCTGTGCTGTGCTGTGCTGTGCTGTGCTGTGCTATGCTGTGCTTTGCTGTGCCGTGTGGTGCTGTGCCGTCGTGCTGTGCGTATATCAACATCTCGGTCGCGCTAGTGCTGCCTCTGTGCGGCTTATCAGAACCATGGCATCCATGGAGCTAGACTTCACCCCTCAATCACCATCCCAACCACCATCAGAGTCGGACTCAGATTCTGGAGCCTCCTTTATATCGACCCGATCAGCAAAGCGTTCCCGGCCAACCAACTCCACGCTTCGCAGCCCAGCTCCTGAGCTTCGACGATCGAAGCAAACACAACAACCGCCAACTACTACCGCCGCCGCTATCCTCTACAGCTGCAGCCTCTCAGTACTTCCGGAAAATCTCCGCACACCCAAGGCACTATTTAGCTTGCTTAAGCAGATAGATATCAATCCTCTCAACTTATCACCTACTCGTTATGGATCGGTGATTGTGAAGAGCCACGACCGCAATCTGGAATCCAAACTCCGTCAACTTCGTGCTATAACTGGGAAACCTATTATAGTGACGCCACTGGACGCTCCGCTACGGAACACTTACACGCCCAAACCACCATCGTTCTCGGCCGTTATCACTGGAGTTGATTTTGAGGTCGCTACCGACGACGTAACAGACCAAATCACAGCCAATGGTTTTTCCATCGTCAAGTGTTGGCGTATCAAATCACGTGCCACCAACAACGACACCCGTTTAATTCTTGTCCTGACAGCGGAACAACAGACTTTGGACCACCTCCTGCAAAACGGAATTAATCTGTTCCACCATCACCAACGAGTGGAACCGTCCCACCCTCAAAAGCCGCAGCCGCTGCAATGCAATAAATGCCAGCGATTTCACGACCCAGGAGAGTGCCGCTTTCCAATATGCTGCCCACGATGCGCAGAGCCGCACTCTATTCAGAACTGCAACAGTGCAGCAACTGCCACCAACAACATCACGCCGCAAGTGCGAAATGTCCGGCCCGTCCCAAAGCCGTCCCAAAGGTCGTACGCAATCCAGTGCGTAGACCCGTCCAACGACCAATCAGAAACTGAAGTTTCCAAACCAGCGCCCATCCACGAAGTTCTTCGGTTCGTGAACGCTGTTCCCGACCAAAAGGAGAGAATTCAACCGATTCTTTTTTCCTTAGCATCTCAAATCTTTGGCACTTAGATGTCAATCTCGTACTCAGGCGCCAAAATGCACATAACGTGCATTCCAATTCCAAGAAGAGTAGTGAATGACGCGACATCCTGTTCAACCCACAATGCCTGAACACCCAGGTCGTATCGCCACCATCAACGTACAGTCCTTCCTCAAAAAGCGAGCTCTCGTCGAAAACCTACGGAGGCAAGAACGCATCCAAGTCTTGGCACTTACGGAAACAATGAGCACCCCCACCTCTTCCATCAAGGCAACTGGTTACACTGTTGCTCGTAGAGACCGCGACCCTGACACTCGAGGAGGAGTGGCCATCATGGTACATCAGTCTATCCCAGGAGAACCACATCAACTTCTGGCTGAGTTTACAAATATTAACGCAGTCAGTATCTCCATTCAATCACACATTGGAGGAGTTACAATCATCGCCGTCTACGTCTGGCTGCATCAAAATACCCCAAGTCAACTCCTAAGGTACGCTGCCCGAGAACCAAAAACGATCATTCTCGGCGACTTAAACGCTAGGCACAAAGACTTCGGCGACCGTATTACCAACCCACGAGGAGAACAACTTGCTGACAGCCTGGACACACTGCCGCTGTTCCGCTTACCCAACACCGAACCAAATTTTTTAAATTACGCTGGCACTTCCGTCATCGACCACATTATCATCACCGAAGACCTCATCCAGTACTTTCCCAATCACCCATCAATTGGCATATCCATCACCAGTGACCACCTTCCACTAGTCGCTAATACTACCATATTCCATCCTCAACGTATCATTCCCATCTACAAAACAATTCTCGATATCCGCAGCGCTGACTGGGACCAGTTCAGTGAACAAATCTCCGGCACCATTCCAATCAAATATATCCCACCCAATACCATGCAACAGATCGATGCCGCTGTAGACACTCTCACTGACTGCATCCGCGAAACCATGAATTCTTGTATTCCTACGAAGTCCATCCAAGTCAATCGCAAACCAGATGATCCAAGATGGACCAGATGGTCCAGATGATCAAAGAAAAACGCGCACTATACAGACTCTACATCCGTACGGGAGACCAAGCCACGAAACTTCAGTGGAACCGTCTCAACGCTGTAATCCGAAGGAAAGTACGGCAACACACTGAACTTAAATGCAACAACGCATGTGATGGTCTCAACTCCCAGGATGGAGCCAAATTCTGGCATACCTTTCGTTGCCTTACGGGGCAATCTTCCAAACAAAGCAGCCAACTACGAAGCAACGGAGTCCTTATCACCACAGCTCCGGAAAAGGCTGCCACATTTGCGAACATGATGGCGAACGTTCACCGAGTCCCAACCGACCCTCTCTTCGATGACAGACTGCTCTTCCAAACCAGGTTAGCGGAGCAACAATACCTATCCATACAACTACCTCCATTACCGCAAGAAGATTGGATAACTGATGCCGATGTCGAACGAGTCATCACTATGAAAAAGGACCCTCAGCACCTGGTGAAGACGCAATTACTTACACCATCCTTAAACAACTCCCAGCTCCAGCAATCACCTTCCTAACCTTAATCCTGAACTCATCGTTCATCGGTGGATTTTTTCCTCCCGCTGGAAACAAGCAGCAATAATAATGATCCCAAAACCCGGCAAGAACCTCTCCAATCTCTCCTTTTATCTCTCCTGAATACTCTCAGTAAAGTCTACGAGAAGATCCTAACTGAACTCCTCTCTTTATTCTGCGCCGAAAATAACGTCATCCCAGTAATTCAGTTTGGATTCCGACCACTCCACTCTACCCAGGATGCAATATTTCGCCTATTAACGGACATAACGGCTGCCTTAAACCAGGGTAAATTCGTCGCCGCAGCATTCTTAGACCTGCAGAGAGCCTTTGACCGAGTTTGGCATGCCGGCAACATCCTCACGCGCCGAACCGCTCGCGTTAGAGTCAGTGAACACCTGTCTCCTTCGATCACAATCCACTCGGGCGTTCCTCAAGGATCCGTACTGTCGCCGTTGCTCTTCAACATTTACTGCCACGATATTCCACTTCCAACATCAGTACTAGCGAAAAGCCAGCAGTACGCCGATGACACCGCTTCGTGGGCCACTGGACGAACCGCCACCGCCGCAACTGTTACTCATAAACCCACCTCAACCAACTGGAGGCCTGGATGCGACGATGGCGCATCAAAGCAAATCCCACGAAAATAACATTTCTGATCTTCCGCCACATGCACATCAGGTTGCGCGGACAACATCAGATCACGCTGTGGAACGATCACATACAGGCAACTGGGCGCACAAACTACCTAGGTTTCATTCTCACCAATACCTTAGCCATCAGACCCACCATCAAGTGCATTACGTCCGATAAGAGAAGAAGATCATCCCTCATATCAATGCTCTGGGGAACCTTTAGAGGCTGCAGCTCCAAAACACAGACCCGCACCTACAAGTCCTTTGTGCGTCCAGTGGCAGAGTACCGTGCCCTACTCCTTACTTTCTGCAAAAATATTGTTCTCGAGCCCATCGCGCAGGTCGAGAGACGGTTTCTCCGACGCTTCCATGGATTAAACTACGATCACCCGAATGAGGAAGTTCACGACATCGCTGGAATTGAACCACTTATCTACAGGATTCATCGCACCCAAACAAGATTCGCTGACCGCTGCATCAATCAACACCGTCCAAGCTCTGCAACCCTGTCAACTCCAATGCCACGCACAGGCAAATGGATTCCTAAAAGAAAGTACAAATACCCTCCAGCAGTCCTATTACACAGAGCCACTGCCCTACCCGAAGACCTCGCTAACATCCTAGAAGCCGTACCATTATCATTTCGTTAAATCTATCACACAATAACCAATATTTTGTCTGACAAAACTAGCCTCCACTCTATTATGTATGTTTCCCAAATTTTATATGTTTCTCTAATCTATATTATTATCATTAATTTTATTATCATTAATTATTATGACAATCATTTATTTAATTTTTTTTCATTTTAATTTCTTATTCGCAGTATAAGTAAGTATTGTAATCATGAAAAATTTCGAGCTCGAGATTTTAACGGAAATATACGTTTTGACCCTCCCTGAATCGATTCCAACTATTTTTGGAATGACGTCCATCTGTGTGTGTATGTGTGTGTGTGTGTGTGTGTGTGTGTGTGTGTGTGTGTATGTTCTCTACAGCCAAAACGGTTGAAGCTAAAATTATGAAACTTTAAACTTAAGATTTGCATATGCCTGAGGTGTGCACCTCCTATTTTTGAAAAAAATATTCAAAGTGGAGGTGCCTGTTTACTCTAGTCAATTTTTGCATTTTCTGCAATTACTCAAAAATGGTTAAAGTTACAGAGAAATTTCATGAACAAAAATTAAAGGTATTTTTATTTAGCACAACTTTTGTTTGAATTATTTTTCCAAAAAGAGTAATGGCTTCAAAATAAATTTCTGCTTATTATATAAATTTTTACATAAATCGTATCATCTGCGCCTGTCAATTGTTTAACAAAATAGACTTAAATAATTTGAAGTTTGACATTTTATATTGTTTCTAAGAAATATATCTACTGTAAAAGCGAACTAAATGTTAGAACGAATATTATAAATTAGAAAAATAATGTAACTACGATATGGTTTAACCCATATGCGGATAAAAAAGTTCGGTGCATGACACTGCAGATATTTTTTTATATAATGCCACAGCATGTGCTGAAGAGGGTATGAACCCTATAACGGCACTCAATATTTATTTATATTTTATCCATCTAAAATGTAGCAACTATTTGTAAAAAAATACTTTAAATTCCAATTCATTCTTTGATAAATTGTCCACGTTGCTTTATTCGAGATTTAAGAACTACTTCATTATGTGAAATTGTTTGAATGGTTTTGTTAAATTGATCGATTAATCTCTTACTGACTGTATACTGATTTTTTAATTGGTTATTTAGTTTAAACTGATTTTCTTTTTAATCATTTAATATTGTATTATATCGCTTTTCATCTTCCGAGTCTAAGTTGCCAGTTATAGCTTTTAAAATTGACCCGCGTCCATTTATTTAACCTCATTTAGCCCTGCGCTTGTCAGTGTTTACATGTAAGTGGCCTAATTTTTCATTAATTGAGGTAACAGTATATTTAACTATTTTGTCATTGTTTTCTAATTCTCTTTTATAAGTACTGTCGCCGTCAGTCGTGTTTGTTAATTTGTTGTATTGAATATATAAATTATTATATTTGTTGATTAAGGGTTTTAAGTCATAAAAGTGTAGTAACGAGTGTTTGGTTATGTTTTAATTGTTATTCTTGGTCTTTTTATGTTGGATAAGTGTATTTTGGATTGTTTTTTGTCATTTGGTTCGGTTTCAATTTATGCTATTTTTAAGTCTTTATTAATAGATTTGATTTTTCCTTTTTTAAATTTTTATATTCCAAGTTTTACTAACCTTTTGTTTGTTTTGAACATAAACAGTTTCTTGTATATCTTGTAAGTATTCTCGTTTCTTTTATTTATTACTTCAAGATTATTATTATGTCATTTTTACTTTCTTATACGAAGTTTAAGTAAGTATTGTAATCATGAAAAATTTCGATCTCGAGATTTTAACGGAAATATACGTTTTGACCTTCCCTGAATCGATTCCAACTATTTTTGGAATGACGTCTGTATGTGTGTGTGTGTGTGTCTGTGTGTGTGTGGGCATGTTCTCTACAGCGTAAACGGTTGTAGCTAAAATTATGAAACTTTAAACTCAAGAGTTTCATATGCCTGGGGTGTGCACCTCTTATATTTGAAAAATAATTTCAAAGCGGAAGTGCCTGTTTACTCTAGTTATTTTTTTGCAGTTTATGCAATTACTCGAATATGGTTACATTTACAGAAAAATGTCATGAACAAAAATTGAAAGTATTTATATGTAGCACAACTCTTGTTTGAAATTTTTTTCCAAAAGGAGTACGGTTTCAAATTAAATTTGTGCTTATTAAATATATTTTTACATAAATCTTATCATCTGCGCCTGTCAATCGTTTAACAAAATAGACTGAAATAATTTGAAGTTTGGCATTTATTATTTATTCTAAGAAATGTATTTAGTGTAAAAGCAATCTAAAGGTTAGAACAAATATTATTAATTAAAAAAATAATGAAACTACGATAGGGTGTGACCCAAATGCGTATAAAAAAGTTGGGTGCATGACACTGCAGATGTTTCATTTATATTTCGATAAACTAACCGTGTTTATTCTTTCTGTTTTTGTACATAATCATGAGCGACTTGCTCTTCTAGTTCTACGTCTAGGGGTGAATTTGTTTCTAAGTTGTGCATAAACAGGGGTTCTAACTCAGTAAAACCTGAACGTACCCCGTTTTTCGCCAGAAAAACCGTGAAAATTCCCATAAAAGAGTACTTTTGCACTATTTTTAGTAAAATGTGCAAAAATTGTAAATTGACAATCCTGAACGTATTGACAATTTTTTTCCCTAATAAATGGAGAATAAAAACGAATTAGCAAGTATGCTAAATAGTAGTAATTCAAAATTTAGAAAATTGTCAGAGTTGGAGAATAAAACGTATAAAATCGAATATTTTGAGGTAAGTGAAGGAAAGTATGGTGAGCAAATAATAGTTGGTATAGAGAATTTTAAAGTATCATTACCTGAACGGTATAATAGATTTATACCAAGTATTGAAGAGTTGAACAGTAATCCTCCTAGTTTAAAATATAACGGTAAGAAGAAAATAGGTACTAGAGATATGCATGATATAGAATTTGCTTAAACGAATAGTTAAAAATATAAAAAAAATAAGTAAAAAATAAAAAAAATAAATATTGAATAAATAAAGTACATAAAAAAAAATATAGAATTTGTCTAAAAGAATAGTTAAAAATATTAAAAAAATAAATATTGAATTTGTTAAAACAAAATAAATATATAAATTAGGTAAATAAAATTAAATATAACAAACAAATGATGATAATAATTTAATTTGGAAGGATGGTGAGCAATCGTCATAGTTTAAAATATATCGTAAAAATAGGTAATAAAATGATATAGAATTTATTTAAAGAAAATAAATATGACCACAAAAAAGTTTTATTATAAAAGCACATAATAGTTTAATATAAGAAATGTCTTACATAAAATATAAAATTTAATAAACATAAACATAGTTGAATACATACAAGAAATATAAAAGTTGATACACATAGTATTAGTTGAATAAGTATACAATGTTTTACTGAAAATATAAATGTAAAATAAAATTATTCAACATAATATAAATTTAAATAAGTATCACCGCGGTGATATTAAGTCATAACTTAAACGTCACTGTTGAATTTATAAATGTAAAATAAAAATATTAATCATAGTAAAATATATACATATTATAAATTTAAATAAGTATCACCACGGTGGTATTACGTCATATAACTAATGTGGTAGGGAGACCTCTTCGGTTATTACGTCATTCTATTTACATGGCGGTATCTCGTTGGGTACTGGAAATTTATATAAAACTAGACAATACATATATAAAATATATCTAATATATTAAATATAGAAATATAAAATAATAACTATTTAAATATATAAAAATATAAATGTATAACTATATAAATATATATAATAAATACATATATAATATATATACATATTTAAATATATTAAATATATAAATTATTAATTAATAATACATACTTGAAGTTGTCATTAAGCACTTTATTTCTATTATACTAGTAATTTTCGGCCACTTCTTTTATGAAATTTTATTCAACGATTTTTGTATATGTTCACGCTGCAAAGGCATCTTAAAGACTGTTACTAATATAGAATAATCTAGATCACTTCAAAATGCATCATAACCGTTCAACTTTTTTTCTTTTAAATATTTCTCAACGCAAAAGTAATTAATGTTTTTAATAAACTCGCGTTCCTTAATAAATATTTGAGCCTCTAATATTTCACCAGATTTAAATGTTAATAGTAAATTAATATAAAAATCATAGCATTTCTTGAATTCAATCATTTTTTCTTTAATATTTAAGATTTCAGTGACACACATAAGTAAAGGTGACCCGACAGCGATAACTAATAATAAGGGCATTGCTATCGCTGATAAACTACTGCCTGTAAAGAAAACTTCGCCCAAATGCATACCTAGATTAATTTTACTATAATGTTTATAAGATTTGCGGTAAACATATTTACGTTTTTCAAGATAATCTTCCCTTAAGAACGGGAAAATGTTTCTTTATAAATGAGGAAAAAAGAAGGATTTGGATTTGTAAATAGTTTAATAAATAAATTACCGCTTGAAGTACATATACCAGGTTATAATTACTGTGGTCCAGGTACCAAGCGATTAGCAAAAGGTGATAAAAGAGTTAACGGATTAGATGAAGCTTGCCGAGAACATGACATAGCTTATTCTAAATATACAGATGTATACAACAGAAATAAAGCTGATTATATATCAGAAAATAAAGCATGGAATAGAGTATTAGATAAAAATGCAAGATTTATAGAAAAAATAGCTGCTCGATCAGTTACAAGTGTAATGAAAGCGAAACGTAAAATGGGAATGGGTCTTAATTTTTACACTAATAAATCAGTTGAAATGGCAGAAATATTGAGTAAAAGTCAATTAAATAAAATTTAAAAAGCTAAACAGGAAGGAGTAGGAGCTACTATAAAATTATCTGCATATCAGCAGCATTACAAAATTCTAATTCAAACAATGTACAGGATATTGTAAATCAATTAGCAAATATAAAAGGCAGTATCGATTTACCTACAACGCAATTATTAAATAGTTTAACAGACAAGAAAGGTGGTGTAATACTTTTGCCAGCAGCACCAATAATAAAAGGATCATGTATGAAATTAGGCGGTGCATTATCTGATATTGCTGTAGAAAATGGCGGCTTTCTTCCATTCGCAATTCCAGCTGTAATGACATTAATTAAAGGTGCATTAGCCGCTCTAGGAACAGGTGCAATGTTGCAAGCAGGTAAAAAGGTAGGCGAGAAGGTTTTTGGTAATGGGATGTACATAGGCGATCCTGCATATAATAAACAGAAACGTGGAGGAAAAATAAAAAAAAATTGATACCAGAGAGACCATTGTCAAATATAGAAATATTGAAATATGCTTAAGAGTTAAGACTTCCATATTTTAGAGGTGTATTTATGGATGACAGTTTGCCTAAGCTAATTAACGAGAATGAATCAGGTATAGTTAATTTAGATTCTAATTCGGGACCAGGTACTCACTGGGTAGCTTATATAAAAATTGATAATAAAGTTTACTATTTTGATAGTTATGGAAACGTAAACCCTGAAATAAAATTAGTAAAGTATTTTAATAAGGCTGAAATATATTATAATTATGACAGACAACAGTCATATAATGAAACAAATTGTGGAAAGTTATTTATAGAATTTATATATAATTTCTTTTATAATAAATGGGTATACTCGCATTAGATAATTATAAAAGTTTGAATCAATCAATTTTAATTAGTAGTTATTTCCCCCCACTAGATTTATCTTCTATGTATTTATTATTTGCCTTTACATACCGCTTACAACAACGTGTATTCCTCCTCTAATACCTTTTTCAATCATTAATATCATATCATAGTCAGATATTAAGTCTAATGCCTGTTTTGTATATTTTAACATTGCATCCCATGTTATTCCAGGTGTTGTAAAGTACCATATTAATCTGAAATTCTCAAATATATCCGCCAACAATAATACATCTGTTTTTAAATACAAGTCATGAAGGTCTCCTAGATTTTGCAGATTATTAATTACATAATAATTTTGTAATTTTGTAATTTTGCAATTTTGCAATTTTGTAATTTTGTAATTTTGTAATTTTGTAATTTTGTAATTTTGTAATTTTGTAATTTTGTAATTTTGTAATTTTGTAATTTTGTAATTTTGTAATTTTGTAATTTTGTAATTTTGTAATTTTGTAATTTTGTAATTTTGTAATTTTGTAATTTTGTAATTTTGTAATTTTGTAATTTTGTAATTTTGTAATTTTGTAATTTTGTAATTTTGTAATTTTGTAATTTTGTAATTTTGTAATTTTGTAATTTTGTAATTTTGTAATTTTGTAATTTTGTAATTTTGTAATTTTGTAATTTTGTAATTTTGTAATTTTGTAATTTTGTAATTTTGTAATTTTGTAATTTTGTAATTTTGTAATTTTGTAATTTTGTAATTTTGTAATTTTGTAATTTTGTAATTTTGTAATTTTGTAATTTTGTAATTTTGTAATTTTGTAATTTTGTAATTTTGTAATTTTGTAATTTTGTAATTTTGTAATTTTGTAATTTTGTAATTTTGTAATTTTGTAATTTTGTAATTTTGTAATTTTGTAATTTTGTAATTTTGTAATTTTGTAATTTTGTAATTTTGTAATTTTGTAATTTTGTAATTTTGTAATTTTGTAATTTTGTAATTTTGTAATTTTGTAATTTTGTAATTTTGTAATTTTGTAATTTTGTAATTTTGTAATTTTGTAATTTTGTAATTTTGTAATTTTGTAATTTTGTAATTTTGTAATTTTGTAATTTTGTAATTTTGTAATTTTGTAATTTTGTAATTTTGTAATTTTGTAATTTTGTAATTTTGTAATTTTGTAATTTTGTAATTTTGTAATTTTGTAATTTTGTAATTTTGTAATTTTGTAATTTTGTAATTTTGTAATTTTGTAATTTTGTAATTTTGTAATTTTGTAATTTTGTAATTTTGTAATTTTGTAATTTTGTAATTTTGTAATTTTGTAATTTTGTAATTTTGTAATTTTGTAATTTTGTAATTTTGTAATTTTGTAATTTTGTAATTTTGTAATTTTGTAATTTTGTAATTTTGTAATTTTGTAATTTTGTAATTTTGTAATTTTGTAATTTTGTAATTTTGTAATTTTGTAATTTTGTAATTTTGTAATTTTGTAATTTTGTAATTTTGTAATTTTGTAATTTTGTAATTTTGTAATTTTGTAATTTTGTAATTTTGTTATTTTGTTATTTTGTTATTTTGTTATTTTGTAATTTTGTAATTTTGTAATTTTGTAATTTTGTAATTTTGTAATTTTGTAATTTTGTAATTTTGTAATTTTGTAATTTTGTAATTTTGTAATTTTGTAATTTTGTAATTTTGTAATTTTGTAATTTTGTAATTTTGTAATTTTGTAATTTTGTAATTTTGTAATTTTGTAATTTTGTAATTTTGTAATTTTGTAATTTTGTTGTAATTTTGTAATTTTGTAATTTTGTAATTTTGTAATTTTGTAATTTTGTAATTTGTATTGTAATTTTGTAATTTTGTAATTTTGTAATTTGTAATTTTGTAATTTTGTAATTTTGTAATTTTGTAATTTTGTAAATATTTGTAATTTTGTAATTTTGTAATTTTGTAATTTTGTAATTTTGTAATTTTGTAATTTTGTAATTTTGTAATTTTGTAATTTTGTAATTTTGTAATTTTGTAATTTTGTAATTTTGTAATTTTGTAATTTTGTAATTTTGTAATTTTGTAATTTTGTAATTTTGTAATTTTGTAATTTTGTAATTTTGTAATTTTGTAATTTTGTAATTTTGTAATTTTGTAATTTTGTAATTTGTAATTTTGTAATTTTGTAATTTTGTAATTTTGTAATTTTGTAATTTTGTAATTTTGTAATTTTGTAATTTTGTAATTTTGTAATTTTGTAATTTTGTAATTTGTATTTGTATTTTTGTATTTTGTAATTTTGTAATTTTGTAATTTTGTAATTTTGTAATTTTGTAATTTTGTAATTTTGTAATTTTGAATTTTGTAATTTTGTAATTTTGTAATTTTGTAATTTTGTAATTTGTAATTTTGTAATTTTGTAATTTTGTAATTTTGTAATTTTGTAATTTTGTAATTTTGTAATTTTGTAATTTTGTAATTTTGTAATTTGTAATTTTGTAATTTTGTAATTTGTAATTTTGTAATTTTGTAATTTTGTAATTTTGTAATTTTGTAATTTTGTAATTTTGTAATTTTGTAATTTTGTAATTTGTAATTTGTAATTTTGTAATTTGTAATTTTGTAATTTTGTAATTTTGTAATTTTGTAATTTTGTAATTTTGTAATTTTGTAATTTTGTAATTTTGTAATTTTGTAATTTTGTAATTTTGTAATTTTGTAATTTTGTAATTTTGTAATTTTGTAATTTTGTAATTTTGTAATTTTGTAATTTTGTAATTTTGTAATTTTGTAATTTTGTAATTTTGTAATTTTGTAATTTTGTAATTTTGTAATTTTGTAATTTTGTAATTTTGTAATTTTGTAATTTTGTAATTTTGTAATTTTGTAATTTTGTAATTTTGTAATTTTGTAATTTTGTAATTTTGTAATTTTGTAATTTTGTATTTTGTAATTTTGTAATTTTGTAATTTTGTAATTTTGTAATTTTGTAATTTTGTAATTTTGTAATTTTGTAATTTTGTAATTTTGTAATTTTGTAATTTTGTAATTTTGTAATTTTGTAATTTTGTAATTTGTAATTTTGTAATTTTGTAATTTTGTAATTTTGTAATTTTGTAATTTTGTAATTTTGTAATTTTGTAATTTTGTAATTTTGTAATTTTGTAATTTTGTAATTTTGTAATTTTGTAATTTTGTAATTTTGTAATTTTGTAATTTTGTAATTTTGTAATTTTGTAATTTTGTAATTTTGTAATTTTGTAATGTTGTAATTTTGTAATTTTGTAACTTTGTAACTTTGTAACTTTGTAACTTTGTAACTTCTGTAACTTTGTAACTTTGTAACTTTGTAACTTTTAACTTTGTAACTTTGTAACTTTGTAACTTTGTAACTTTTGTAACTTTGTAACTTTTGTAACTTTGTAACTTTGTAACTTTGTAACTTTGTAACTTTTGTAACTTTGTAACTTTGTAACTTTGTAACTTTGTAACTTTGTAACTTTGTAACTTTGTAACTTTGTAACTTTGTAACTTTGTAACTTTGTAACTTTGTAACTTTGTAACTTTGTAACTTTGTAACTTTGTAACTTTGTAACTTTGTAACTTTGTAACTTTTTAATTTTGTAATTTTGTAATTTTGTAATTTTGTAATTTTGTAATTTTGTAATTTTGTAATTTTGTAATTTTGTAATTTTGTAATTTTGTAATTTGTAATTTTGTAATTTTGTAATTTTGTAATTTTGTAATTTTGTAATTTTGTAATTTGTAATTTTGTAATTTTGTAATTTTGTAATTTGTAATTTTGTAATTTTGTAATTTTGTAATTTTGTAATTTTGTAATTTTGTAATTTTGTAATTTGTAATTTTGTAATTTTGTAATTTTGTAATTTTGTAATTTTGTAATTTTGTAATTTTGTAATTTTGTAATTTTGTAATTTTGTAATTTTGTAATTTTGTAATTTTGTAATTTTGTAATTTTGTAATTTGTAATTTTGTAATTTTGTAATTTTGTAATTTGTAATTTTGTAATTTTGTAATTTTGTAATTTTGTAATTTTGTAATTTTGTAATTTTGTAATTTTGTAATTTTGTAATTTTGTAATTTTGTAATTTTGTAATTTTGTAATTTTGTAATTTTGTAATTTTGTAATTTTGTAATTTGTAATTTTGTAATTTTGTAATTTTGTAATTTTGTAATTTTGTAATTTTGTAATTTTGTAATTTTGTAATTTTGTAATTTTGTAATTTTGTAATTTTGTAATTTTGTAATTTTGTAATTTGTAATTTTGTAATTTTGTAATTTTGTAATTTTGTAATTTTGTAATTTGTAATTTTGTAATTTTGTAATTTTGTAATTTTTTAATTTTGTAATTTTGTAATTTTGTAATTTTGTAATTTTGTAATTTTGTAATTTTGTAATTTTGTAATTTTGTAATTTTGTAATTTTGTAATTTTGTAATTTTGTAATTTTGTAATTTTGTAATTTTGTAATTTTGTAATTTTGTAATTTTGTAATTTTGTAATTTTGTAATTTGTAATTTTGTAATTTTGTAATTTTGTAATTTTGTAATTTTGTAATTTTGTAATTTTGTACTTTTGTAATTTTGTAATTTTGTAATTTTGTAATTTTGTAATTTTGTAATTTTGTAATTTTGTAATTTTGTAATTTTGTAATTTTGTAATTTTGTAATTTTGTAATTTTGTAATTTTGTAATTTTGTAATTTTGTAATTTTGTAATTTTGTAATTTTGTAATTTTGTAATTTTGTAATTTTGTAATTTGTAATTTGTAATTTTGTAATTTTGTAATTTTGTAATTTTGTAATTTTGTAATTTTGTAATTTTGTAATTTTGTAATTTTGTAATTTTGTAATTTTGTAATTTTGTATTTTGTAATTTTGTAATTTTGTAATTTTGTAATTTTGTAATTTTGTAATTTTGTAATTTGTAATTTTGTAATTTTGTAATTTTGTAATTTTGTAATTTTGTAATTTTGTAATTTGTAATTTTGTAATTTTGTAATTTTGTAATTTTGTAATTTTGTAATTTTGTAATTTTGTAATTTTGTAATTTTGTAATTTTGTAATTTTGTAATTTTGTAATTTTGTAATTTTGTAATTTTGTAATTTTGTAATTTTGTAATTTTGTAATTTTGTAATTTTGTAATTTTGTAATTTTGTAATTTTGTAATTTTGTAATTTTGTAATGTTGTAATGTTGTAATGTTGTAATTTTGTAATTTTGTAACTTTGTAACTTTGTAACTTTGTAACTTTGTAACTTTGTAACTTTGTAACTTTGTAACTTTGTAACTTTGTAACTTTGTAACTTTGTAACTTTGTAACTTTGTAACTTTGTAACTTTGTAACCTTTGTAACTTTGTAACTTTGTAACTTTGTAACTTTGTAACTTTGTAACTTTGTAACTTTGTAACTTTGTAACTTTGTAACTTTGTAACTTTGTAACTTTGTAACTTTGTAACTTTGTAACTTTGTAACTTTGTAACTTTGTAACTTTGTAACTTTGTAACTTTGTAACTTTGTAACTTTGTAACTTTGTAACTTTTTAATTTTGTAATTTTGTAATTTTGTAATTTTGTAATTTTG
>OX122902.1:5839510-5880105 GCA_944738965.1 Nebria brevicollis | reverse complement strand
AATTACAAAATTACAAAATTACAAAATTACAAAATTACAAAATTACAAAATTACAAAATTACAAAATTACAAAATTACAAAATTACAAAATTACAAAATTACAAAATTACAAAATTACAAAATTACAAAATTACAAAATTACAAAATTACAAAATTACAAAATTACAAAATTACAAAATTACAAAATTACAAAATTACAAAATTACAAAATTACAAAATTACAAAATTACAAAATTACAAAATTACAAAATTACAAAATTACAAAATTACAAAATTACAAAATTACAAAATTACAAAATTACAAAATTACAAAATTACAAAATTACAAAATTACAAAATTACAAAATTACAAAATTACAAAATTACAAAATTACAAAATTACAAAATTACAAAATTACAAAATTACAAAATTACAAAATTACAAAATTACAAAATTACAAAATTACAAAATTACAAAATTACAAAATTACAAAATTACAAAATTACAAAATTACAAAATTACAAAATTACAAAATTACAAAATTACAAAATTACAAAATTACAAAATTACAAAATTACAAAATTACAAAATTACAAAATTACAAAATTACAAAATTACAAAATTACAAAATTACAAAATTACAAAATTACAAAATTACAAAATTACAAAATTACAAAATTACAAAATTACAAAATTACAAAATTACAAAATTACAAAATTACAAAATTACAAAATTACAAAATTACAAAATTACAAAATTACAAAATTACAAAATTACAAAATTACAAAATTACAAAATTACAAAATTACAAAATTACAAAATTACAAAATTACAAAATTACAAAATTACAAAATTACAAAATTACAAAATTACAAAATTACAAAATTACAAAATTACAAAATTACAAAATTACAAAATTACAAAATTACAAAATTACAAAATTACAAAATTACAAAATTACAAAATTACAAAATTACAAAATTACAAAATTACAAAATTACAAAATTACAAAATTACAAAATTACAAAATTACAAAATTACAAAATTACAAAATTACAAAATTACAAAATTACAAAATTACAAAATTACAAAATTACAAAATTACAAAATTACAAAATTACAAAATTACAAAATTACAAAATTACAAAATTACAAAATTACAAAATTACAAAATTACAAAATTACAAAATTACAAAATTACAAAATTACAAAATTACAAAATTACAAAATTACAAAATTACAAAATTACAAAATTACAAAATTACAAAATTACAAAATTACAAAATTACAAAATTACAAAATTACAAAATTACAAAATTACAAAATTACAAAATTACAAAATTACAAAATTACAAAATTACAAAATTACAAAATTACAAAATTACAAAATTACAAAATTACAAAATTACAAAATTACAAAATTACAAAATTACAAAATTACAAAATTACAAAATTACAAAATTACAAAATTACAAAATTACAAAATTACAAAATTACAAAATTACAAAATTACAAAATTACAAAATTACAAAATTACAAAATTACAAAATTACAAAATTACAAAATTACAAAATTACAAAATTACAAAATTACAAAATTACAAAATTACAAAATTACAAAATTACAAAATTACAAAATTACAAAATTACAAAATTACAAAATTACAAAATTACAAAATTACAAAATTACAAAATTACAAAATTACAAAATTACAAAATTACAAAATTACAAAATTACAAAATTACAAAATTACAAAATTACAAAATTACAAAATTACAAAATTACAAAATTACAAAATTACAAAATTACAAAATTACAAAATTACAAAATTACAAAATTACAAAATTACAAAATTACAAAATTACAAAATTACAAAATTACAAAATTACAAAATTACAAAATTACAAAATTACAAAATTACAAAATTACAAAATTACAAAATTACAAAATTACAAAATTACAAAATTACAAAATTACAAAATTACAAAATTACAAAATTACAAAATTACAAAATTACAAAATTACAAAATTACAAAATTACAAAATTACAAAATAACAAAATTACAAAATTACAAAATTACAAAATTACAAAATTACAAAATTACAAAATTACAAAATTACAAAATTACAAAATTACAAAATTACAAAATTACAAAATTACAAAATTACAAAATTACAAAATTACAAAATTACAAAATTACAAAATTACAAAATTACAAAATTACAAAATTACAAAATTACAAAATTACAAAATTACAAAATTACAAAATTACAAAATTACAAAATTACAAAATTACAAAATTACAAAATTACAAAATTACAAAATTACAAAATTACAAAATTACAAAATTACAAAATTACAAAATTACAAAATTACAAAATTACAAAATTACAAAATTACAAAATTACAAAATTACAAAATTACAAAATTACAAAATTACAAAATTACAAAATTACAAAATTACAAAATTACAAAATTACAAAATTACAAAATTACAAAATTACAAAATTACAAAATTACAAAATTACAAAATTACAAAATTACAAAATTACAAAATTACAAAATTACAAAATTACAAAATTACAAAATTACAAAATTACAAAATTACAAAATTACAAAATTACAAAATTACAAAATTACAAAATTACAAAATTACAAAATTACAAAATTACAAAATTACAAAATTACAAAATTACAAAATTACAAAATTACAAAATTACAAAATTACAAAATTACAAAATTACAAAATTACAAAATTACAAAATTACAAAATTACAAAATTACAAAATTACAAAATTACAAAATTACAAAATTACAAAATTACAAAATTACAAAATTACAAAATTACAAAATTACAAAATTACAAAATTACAAAATTACAAAATTACAAAATTACAAAATTACAAAATTACAAAATTACAAAATTACAAAATTACAAAATTACAAAATTACAAAATTACAAAATTACAAAATTACAAAATTACAAAATTACAAAATTACAAAATTACAAAATTACAAAATTACAAAATTACAAAATTACAAAATTACAAAATTACAAAATTACAAAATTACAAAATTACAAAATTACAAAATTACAAAATTACAAAATTACAAAATTACAAAATTACAAAATTACAAAATTACAAAATTACAAAATTACAAAATTACAAAATTACAAAATTACAAAATTACAAAATTACAAAATTACAAAATTACAAAATTACAAAATTACAAAATTACAAAATTACAAAATTACAAAATTACAAAATTACAAAATTACAAAATTACAAAATTACAAAATTACAAAATTACAAAATTACAAAATTACAAAATTACAAAATTACAAAATTACAAAATTACAAAATTACAAAATTACAAAATTACAAAATTACAAAATTACAAAATTACAAAATTACAAAATTACAAAATTACAAAATTACAAAATTACAAAATTACAAAATTACAAAATTACAAAATTACAAAATTACAAAATTACAAAATTACAAAATTACAAAATTACAAAATTACAAAATTACAAAATTACAAAATTACAAAATTACAAAATTACAAAATTACAAAATTACAAAATTACAAAATTACAAAATTACAAAATTACAAAATTACAAAATTACAAAATTACAAAATTACAAAATTACAAAATTACAAAATTACAAAATTACAAAATTACAAAATTACAAAATTACAAAATTACAAAATTACAAAATTACAAAATTACAAAATTACAAAATTACAAAATTACAAAATTACAAAATTACAAAATTACAAAATTACAAAATTACAAAATTAATTATATATATATATTTTTTTAATTCTTTCTTCTTTTAATATTTCGTTCGTTCGAAACTAACTCATCAGGTAATCAGTGTTGCATAGGTTCTTCACAACAATGTTAACAAAATCTATCTATGTTGAGAAAAGCCTGTTGTGTTTGTATTTGTTCTATAGATTATAATGTTCTTTGAACCTTGTTTTAAAATTTCTATGTATTTCTAATAATATCTATGTAGAAACAGATATTTATACAAATAATACCTGGGTTTTATTAAATTATATCCCTAAAATTACCCAAACAGGAACATCAATTTTCATAAAACAAAATATAAACACAATTTCTACAAATAAAACAACATTAAGAAGTTTACTAACAAATACCAAACCTAAAATCTAAAAAAACGAATTATCTGGAGTTTATGAAATTCAATGTAAAGTATGCAATGCCATATACAGTGGGTCACAAAAGTGGTGGACAGTAAAACAAAATTAGAAAAAAACAGTTTTATTTCAAAAAGACAATAACTACATGTGAAATATTATTATTTCTCTGAATTATCTGTACTTAAAATATTTTATTAATAAATGGTTTATACTAGAAACAAATTCTGCATCTAAGCGGAAGAAATTTTAAAACAAGGTGCAAAGAACATATTAAATCTATAGAAACTAATACAAAGACAATAGGCTTTTCCCAACTTCGCATTGAACATACACACACATTAAAAGATTACAGGATACTCCATATTGATTTTAGTTTATAAGTGATTGATTTTGTAGACATTGTTGTAAAGAACCTTTGTAACACTAATTACCTGATGAAGACGGTAGAGTCGAAACGCGTCGATTGTTAAATAAAATAATTATTCGTGGAAATTACCAAGTATTTATTATATATATATATATATATATATATATATATATATATATATATATTTATTTTTAATATTTCGTTCGTACTAAACTAACAAAATTATTTCTAAAACGCAATGTGGAGACATTGCAAAAACCAAGAGTCCAACTTTCGTACACTCCACGCTTCTCATTGATTCAGACAAGCGTTCGGCTTTTTCAAGATTGTATTTGCTACATCAAAGTTTATGGCTGTGACGTATATTTAAAACTTCATGATAGCACTCCTAGCACCATCTCTTGGTACAAAAAAGAACTATAACGACGCGATACGCGTAATCCCATTTACATTGTCTATCTGTATATATTTAATCTGTGCTCTCTTGCTATATTGGTATACTTCTAGATACCCTAAGTATCATACAACCAGCTTTACATTCACGTATTTAGGATATCTTAAAGTAACCCAAATATCATACAACCCGTTTTACATTCACGTTAACCCCGGTAAACAACGTCCACCAATTATCATACAACCCGCTTTACATTTATGTATTTGCGATATCTTAAAGTACCAAAATATATCACACAACCCGCTTTACACCCACGTCAACCCAGCACACCCTATGACGTCAACAACGTCCCGACCAATCAGAAGCGAGACCTTGAACTGTGCAAGGAACGGTGTTTCCCTACTACTCAAATGGTTTGGAAAATCTTGCAAAGAATTTAAAAAAAGAACAAAAAACATCATTGACTAATTACTTTAAAGAAGATGAGGTTGACTATGTAACTAAGAAACTAGCATATTGTTATGAATACATGGATTCATGGTCAAGATTTACAGCGACAAGTGTTCCACCTAAATCGGAATTTTATAGCGAACTAAACGATTCAAACATAAGTGATACAGACTATGAACATGTATTAAATGTATGGAATAAATTTAATATGCAAAATCTAGGAGACCTTCATGACTTGTATGTAAAAACAGATGTATTATTGTTGGCGGATATATTTGAGAATTTCAGATTAATATGCTACAATTTATACAAATTAGACCCAGAATGGTACTTTACAACACCTGGACTAGCATGGGATGCAATGTTAAAATATACAAAACTGGTATTAGACTTAATATCTGACTATGATATGATTTTAATGATTGAAAAAGGTATTAGAGGAGGAATACGCGTTGTTGTAAACGGTATGTAAAGGCAAATAATAAATACATGGAAGTTTATGACCCCGCAAAATCATCTACTTATTTAATGTATTTAGATGCCAATAATTTATATGGTTGGGCAATGTCGCAGAAGATGCCATATGCAGGTTTTGAATGGGCCAGTAAAAATATTAATTTAAATCTAGCGGATGATGCAAATGAAGGATATAATGCTGAAGTTGATTTAGAATATCCCATGGAGTTACATTATTTACATAAAGATTTACCACTGGCACCCGAATCAAAAAATCCACCAGGATCTAATCAATGTAAATTACTTACTACACTGGATAACAAAAAAAGATATGTTTTACATTATAGATGCTTGAAACAATATCTATCAAAGGGAATGGTATTAAAACAGGTACACAGAGTAATTAGTTTTAGACAATCTTATTGGTTAAAGAATTATATAGACTTGAATACGGAAATGAGAAAGAAAGCAAGTAGTGAATTCGAAAAGGACTTTTATAAATTAATGAATAACAGCATATTTGGAAAGTCTATGGAAAACATTAGCAAATATGTAAGCATAATACTATGTCCAAATGCTAAAAAAAAGTGAAAATTTTATAAGCAAACCAAACTTTAAGCATAGAAACATCTTTACTGAAAATCTTGTGGCCATACATATGAATAAAACTAAAATAACATTCAACAAACCAATTTTCATTGGTTTGTCTATATTAGATATATCAAAAGAGTTAATGTATTATTTCCATTATAATGTTATGAAACAAAAATATAAGCATAATATAGAGTTACTCTATCAAGATACGGATTCCTATATTTATAATATTAACACGGAAGACTTTTATGAAGACATGAAACATATGATAGATCACTTTGATACATACGACTATCCTGTTGATAATAAATATAACATACCCATAGTGAACAAAAAGGTACTTGGAAAAATGAAAGATGTAAATATGGGCTCTCCAATGACAGAATATGTTGGCTTAAAGGCTAAAATGTATGCGTTTGATGTATTAGGTAAAACAGTTCAAAAAAAGGCAAAAGGTACCAAGAAAAATGTAGTTAAGAATAATATGTACTATTGACGATTATAAAAACTGTTTATTTAATAGCGAGAAGATGTCCAGAACAATTAATACTATTAGAAGTGTAAAGCATGACATTTATTCCATCAATCAAAATAAAATTGCTCTGAATCCTGACGATAATAAAAGATATATACTTGAAAATTGGTTTGGCACATTACCATGGGGTCACTACTCTATTAATAAATATTAACGGTAGATATATTAATATTTAAATAATAAATATAAAAAATAATTGTAGATATTTAAATTAAAATATTTAAATAATAGATATATAAAATAATTGTAAATATTTGAATTAAAATATCTAAATACTTAATAGATATAAAAAATATTTGTAGATATTTAAATTGAAATATTTATATGATAGATATAAAATATAATTGTAGATATTTGAATTAAAATATTTAAATAATAGATATAAAATATAATTGTAGTTATTTAAATTAAAATATTTAAATAGATATATAAAAAATAAATGTAGATATTTAAATTAAAATATTTAAATAATAAATATAAAAAATAATTTTAGATATTTAAATTAAAATATTTAAATAAAATTAATGTAGTTAAGATAAAATTTTCTCATTAAAGCGACGGCTATATTTACCATTTGCCATATCTTTCTCCATATTTATGGATAGAAAATCATATTTCTTTTTCCAACAAAAATTACAAAGATCTCTAAACTTTTCAATTCTCATATCCGTGCCAGCGAAATCATTATATGCATGTTTTAAATTAGTACTATCAGTAAAGTGACAAAGTATAATATAGTTTGCATTAACTCTGACCATCTGTTTCGGTATGCGGCTTAATGTTTGACATGTGCATATACAAAAAGGACCATAATGTCTACCTTTACTAAAGTAATCTTCAAGTATTTTAATTTTTCGTGTATGAATATCATCAAATATTGCTACTGAATTAGGTTTTACATTTTCTACAGGTGTAACGTCTTCAGCATTTTCAAATTTGTAAAAGCCTATACGATTTTTCTAATGACTATTCATTTCATTTACAAACTCTTCAAGATATTTGTATTTTAGTTGATGTAATGATTTTAAATAAACATATATATTTTGATATATTAAACCGTTATGCGTATCTTTTAACATTTGTAATATAATGTTTGTTTCACCACAATTTGATGGTCCACATATTATACATCTTATAGTGTTGGGGAAATATTTATATCTATTTTGTTGCTCTTCTTCTATAGTTATATTCTCTAAACCCTTTCCTACTTTTTTAATTTTAAACTCCATTTATTAGCGATTAAAAGTCTTTTACTACCGTGTTTGTCAAGCTACTATATTTTATATTTGTATCACTATCAGACAGTGTACAATAGTATTTTCTGGAAACTTTTTATTAAACTGAAAGTCAATCTTTACATCTGTAATTGATTCCTTTATGGTCTCGTTTTGATATTGTCGGGTCGATCTCGCGATCGTTGACTATTTTAATTTGCGACCAGGTAAAACTACGCGCGTCAGTTCACAGGGGTGCATGCAATGTTTTTATCGTCTTATGGAGGCTCACTGAGTTCGTTGTCGCAAGGGGTACATGTAATGTTTTTATTGTCTTACGGAGGTTCACTGAGTTCGTTGTTGCACGGGGTACACTCACTGCCTATCGTTCTACCGAAGACGTGCGCCGAGAAGGTGGCTGTGTTGTTGGTAGGCTTCGCGCACCAAAGGCAGCCTCGGGTCGCGGGGGTGCACTCTGCTTCGATTGAACGTGTGGTAACTGGTAATGGTGCGGTCCATGCGGGGTGAGGTGTCGGATTCTCGTCGGTTGTCGCCTTGGCAGCGGCTTCCGTGGCGACGTGGAGCGTGGCCGCTTCGTCGCGGCTGGTGGAGTTGGTGGTTTCGTCGGAAGGCGTCGTTTCATCGGCGTTGGTGGGCGAGGCAATATAGCCCTCACGGAGTGTGCGGCTCTGGCGGCGTACCGGAGAGCTTGCAAGGTAGACGGGACTGCTTCACGGGCCCCTTTGGTTTATTATCATATTTAGAAACAATAAGTGCATTAATATGTTTGTTATTAAGGAAATATGTCTTTTGAAGGTTTTTTAACATTGTGTATACACTACTATAGTCATTGTGGTCAGTATTTAGCATTAAGTTTTCCTGTGGATAGCCATCGTTGTTTAATAATGCTTTTATATCATGCATGTCAATAAAATCAAATTTTGAATTATCTACAGTTACATCTGTATCACGATTAATGATAAATCTAGTGGGAGGAAATAACTACTAATTAAAATAGATTGATTCAAATTTTTATAATTATCTAATGTGAGTGTACCCATTTATTATAAAAGAAATTATATATAAATTCTATACATAACTTTCCACAATTTGTTTCACTATATGACTGTTGTCTGTCATAATTATAATATATTTCAGCCTTATTAAAACACTTTACTAATTTTATTTCAGGGTTTACGTTTCCATAACTATCAAAATAGTAAACTTTATTATCAATTTTTATATAAGCTACCCAGTGAGTACCTGGTCCCGAATCAGAATCTAAATTAACTATACCAGATTCATTCTCGTTAATTAGCTTAGGCAAAGTGTCATCCATAAATACACCTCTAAAATATGGAAGTCTTAACTCTTAAGCATATTTCAATATTTCTATATTCAACAATGGTCTCTCTGGTATCATTTTTTTTATTTTTCTTCCACGTTTCTGTTTATTATATGCAGGATTGCCTATATACTTCTCGCCTACCTTTTTACCTGCTTGAAACATTGCACCTGTTCCTACAGCGGCTAATGCACCTTTAATTAATGTCATTACAGCTGGAATTGCGAATGGAAGAAAGCCGCCATTTTTTACAGCAATATCAGATAATGCACCGCCTAATTTTATACACGATCCTTTTATTATTGGTGCTGCTGGCAAATGTATTATACCACCTTTCTTGTCTGTTAAACTATTTAATAATTGCGTTGTTTGTAAATCAATACTGCCTTTTACATTTGCTGAATTAGAATTTTGTAATGCCGTGACAGGAATAGGTATTTTTGATGGAGGACTTATTTTTTTTATCTGAGATGCAGATAATTTTATAGTAGCTCCTACTCCTTCCCGTTTAGCTTTTTGAATTTTATTTAATTGACTTTTACTCAATATTTCTGCCATTTCCACTGATTTATTAGTATAAAAATTAAGACCCATTCCCATTTTACGTTTCACTTTCATTATACTTGTAACTGATAGAGCAGCTATTTTTTCTTTAAAACTTGCATTTTTATCTAATACTCTATTCCATGCTTTATTTTGTAATATATAATCAGCTTTATTTCTGTTGTATACATCTGTATATTTAGAATAAGCTATGTCATGTTCTCGGCAAGCTTCATCTAATCCGTTAACTCCTTTATCACCTTTATCACCTCTTACAAATCCAGATCCTTCTTTTTTCCTCATTTATAAAGAAACATTTTCCCGCTCTAAATGGAATATTATCTTCAAAAACCTAAATATGTTTACCGCAAATCTTATAAACATTATAGTAAAATTAATCTAGGTATGCATTTGGGCGAAGATTTATTTACAGGCAGTAGTTTATCAGCGATAGCAATGCCCTTATTATCAGTTATCGCTTTCGGGTCACCTTAACTTATGTGTGTCACTGAACTCTTAAATATAAAAGAAAAAATAATTGAATTCAAGAAATGCTATGAATTTTTATAATAATTTACTATTAACATTTAAATCTGGTGAAATATTAGAGGCTCAAATATTTATTAAGTAACGCGAGTTTATTAAAAACATTAATTACTTTTGCGTTGAGAAATATTTAGAAGATTAAAAGTTGAACGGTTATGATGCAATGTGAAGTGTTCTAGATTATTCTGTATTAGTAACAGTCTTTAAGATGCCTTTGTAGAGTGAACATATACAAAAATCGTTGAATAAAATTTCATAAAAGAAGTGGCAGAAAATTACTAGTATAATAGAAATAAAGTGCTTAATGACAACAACAAAGTATGTATTATTAATTAATAATTTATATATTTAATATATTTAAATATGTATATATATTATATATGTAGTTATTATATATATATTTATAAAGTTATATATTTATATAGTTAAATATTTATAGTTATATTTTTTATATATGTATATAGTTATATATTTATATAGTTATATAGTTATATATTTATATTTTTATATATTTAAATAGTTATATATTTTATATTTCTATATTTAATATATTAGATATATTTTGTATATTTATTGTCTAATTTTATATAAATTTCCAGTACTCAACGAGATACCGCCATGTCAATAGAATGACGTAATAACCGAAGAGGTCTCCCTACCACATTAGTTATATGACGTAATACCACCGCGGTGATACTTATTTAAATTTATAATATGTATATATTTTACTATGATTAATATTTTTATTTTACATTTATAAATTCAACAGTGACGTTTTAGTTATGACTTAATATCACCGCGGTGATACTTATTTAAATTTATATTATGTTGAATAATTTTAATTTACATTTATATTTTCTGTAAAACATTGTAGACGTATTCAACTAATACTAGGGTAAAACGACCAGTAGTGGCACATCGCTAGTAATGGCACAGGTATCAAAAACTTGGTTTTATACGTTTAAAATTGTGCAAATGCGTAGGTATAACAACGATTTAAATATTTATATATAGTTTTAAACAAGAAAAAACCTTTAGAACGTCCATTTTAAAATTATTAATTAAAAAAAAAAACGAATATTGTTTAGCGATATCAAAATTGTACTTTTCACAGCCATTTTTAGTTAGTTTACGGTTACCATAGCTTAAGCAATTACAATCATATTTACTAGAAAAACGTATTTTTTTAATATGTACCTGGTTAAATAAACTAAATGAATAGTTCATCGAAACATTTCAAATGTTGAATATTGACTTTTTTTATTTTTCAATATTAAAAACACGTGTTCTTTAATTGGTATGAAATTTGGAAGAGCCACCAATAAAAAAACACTTTATGCTTACAGCGCTTTTCTATTGAGCGGCCGCTGCTATAAATAAAATAGTAAACAGAGACTCTCTGACAGTAAGCAAGTGAGGTTAGAATATTAATGTTTTTACATATTTCTTATAACAAGAACAAATTTTAACTACAGATAAATAATTCTTTAAAAGGTATGTATCAGTTATTATTTACATTATACGTACACTGAAATTTTATTGTTTATCTCATAAAAAATAAAAACCTAAAACATGACCTATTTAATTTATTTTTGTATTCGTTTGAATAAATTATTTTTATTTTAGTGAAAACTGGTAAAAACAATGACACCGTTAATAAAAAGGGTAAAAAGAAGTGTGAAAAATCAAGAATTAGAACCAAAACCTCTTATACAGGTGGGGCAAAACAACCTCCCTAGTTTCAACAGAGAATTGTGAAGCTAGCAGAGGTCGTAACAGGGTAGGAATGGCGTGAATGGCGGCAGAAAGATATGCCGTGTGTATGTGTTACAAAAGGATTCAGTCGTAAACACAATGTGGACGAACGAGCAGCGCGCTTTTGCCGTGGAAGCATACATACGCGAAAAGGAGTCTGTAATCGCCGCCCAGCACATTTCCATCTTTCTGGCGGTGTAAATAAACAAAATTTTCGATATTGGTGCGAAAACAATCCGAGGGTGATCCACGAGAAGCCTCTGCATAGTGATCGTGTCACAGTTTGGTGCGCAGTTTCCCGAATAGGGATTATCTGGCCTTACTTTTACTACAGGAAAGAAATCGGGCAGTTACCGTCAATTCTGGGCGCTATATGAACATGCTCCAGATTTTTTTTGCCCCTGCTCTTAAAGAACTTGGTCTCGAGAATGTCTGGTTTCAGCAGGATGGGGGGAAGCCACAGCCCACACAGCGCGGGCATCAATGCTGGTTTTGAAGGAAATGTTCCCCACGTGCTTTGTCTCCCTGAGAAGAGACAATCCGCACGGAAATTCGCCGTATACCTGAAGAAATGCTTGAAAGGGTTATGCAAAACTTCAGAAGTCGCTTGCAGCAGTGTGTAGACAATGAAGGACAAAACTTGGCCGATATGATTTTTAAAACTACATAAGATAAAACTGGCCATGTAACTACTTTATTTTATTGAAATAAATTTTTTGTATCTCGACTCCTTTTTCTTTAATTCACTTGCAAAACTAGGGAGGTTGTTTTGCCCCACCCGGTACACTTGAAAAAATACTTTTATCTGAAATTGCAAGATGAAAAGTATTCTTATCTAAAAAAATAAAACTAGAAAAGATTTCAATTTTTCATTGTTCACAAAATTTTAATGCGAGAAAAGTATTAAAAATTTTGATGTAATATACCTATTTATAAGTAATTTTAATATTTCTATTAAAAATTATTATTTAATTAAAATATCATTTGCATTATAGATAAAGAATAATATTGTTGTCTACATTTATAATTTAGAACTTTATAAATATTAAATTTAGCTTTAGATAGGTATAGTACCTACCTCTATAATTTAAAAATTCATAAAATAAAGCTACTGCAAGTGTTTTTTTATAAATATATACCTAAATTTTAGGAAATCCAAGCTAAAATATATAAATTTATAAATATATTTGCCGTGCTACTACTAGAAAGGACTGTTCTCTTAAAGGCAGCCACTGTGCCATTACTGGCATTTTAACATCAAATTATAAATTGTGAACAAAATTGCCTAAAACATCAATAAACAATTTAATTTTTTTATTTTACTTTATAAAACACTTAAACTTTAAAAATTTTCAATTATTATATAAATATATTAACCACATTTTTTTTTAACCTCAAGAAAGTAGAGAATTTTCTTAACTGTGCCACTACTGGTCGTTTTACCCTATGTGTATGAGCTTTTATATTTCTTTTATGTATTCAACTATGTTTATATTTATTAAATTTTATATTTTATGTAAGACATTTCTTATATTCAACTATTATGTGCATTTATAATAATACTTTTTTGTGGTCATATTTATTTTCTTTAAATTTTATTACCTATTTTTACGATATATTTTAAACTATGACGATTGCTCACCATCCTTCCAAATTAAATTATTATCATCATTTGTTTGTTATATTTAATTTTATTTACCTAATTTATATATTTATTTTGTTTAAACAAATTCAATATTTATTTTTTTTATATTTTTAACAATTCGTTTAAACAAATTCTATATCATGCATCTCTCTAGTACCTATATTCTTCTTACCGTTATATTTTAAACTAGGAGGATTACTCTTCAACTCTTCAATACTTGGTATAAATCTATTATACCGTTCAGGTAATGATACTTTAAGATTCTCTATACCAACTATTATTTGCTCACCATACTTTCCTTCACTTACCTCAAAATATTCGATTTTATACGTTTTCTTCTCCAACTCTGACAATTTTCTAAATTATGAATTACTACTATTTAGCATACTTGCTAATTCGTTTTTATACTCCATTTATTAGGGAAAAAAATTGTCAATACGTTCAGGTTTGTCAATTTACACTTTTTGTACATTTTACTAAAAATAGGGCAAAAGTACACTTTTATGGGCATTTTCACGGTTTTTCTAGCGAAAAACGGGGTACGTTCAGGATTTACTGAGTTAGAACCCCTGTTTATAAACTACTATTCTAAGTGACCGTTAATTATTTCTGTTGGCTTTAGACCGGTGGAAGTGTGATGAGTATTGTTATACGCTAGTAGGCGTAATTTACTTTGCTTTCTATGAGTTCGGTTTTAAAATCTTTTTGTACATTAAAAAATCTTATATGTTCGAATAATGTTGAATGAAATCGTTCTACTAAACCGTTCGAATTTGGGTGTTGTGAGCATATGAAATGAATGTCGATTTTGTGTACGCTTATAGCTTCCTTTAATAAATCATTTTTGAAATCTAGCCCGTTATCTGATACGATTAATTTTGGAAAAGAACTTAATTCAACTAGTAGTAATTTGTATAGCATTTGTTGAATGAATTTTGAAAATGCATCGATTATCGTTAAAAATTTGGATTTTTCTAAACTAAGGGTGTCAATGTGTATTGCGTAGAAAAGTTTATTGGGAGTGGGAGTTTGGTTTTATTGGATTTCGTTCATATTTGGAAGTTAAACAATATTGGTTTATATAATCAGTGATTGGTTTAATTTGGTTTGGCCAATAATAAATTTTCCTTATTCAATTATAAATATCATTGATACCACGATGATTGGTTTTGCTTTCATGATAGTTTTTTATTGTTGCTAATATTTCGTCTTCGCTTCATTACATTTTATGAATTTAATTTGAGAATTTTTGAAATGTTGCTAATTTGATCGTATACGAGTTGTTCACAGTCAAGGCACGATATACTCACGGATGAAATCAGTTGTATCATTTTCAAAATTTACTTTAGAAATTAGTACATGAATTCGCATTTTATTTTTATGTAGTGTGGTATATTTTGGCATTGAAGGAGAATGTATCACTTCTGAAATAAATATTAGATTCATACCGGCGTTAACAGGTAATTCGCTAGTTTTTATACCAAATATTGGGTCTTCTGAGCTAAAGTGTACAATAGCGTCTGAAGCTGAATTATTTTTAGGGTTATGTGCGTAAACATTTAAATGGTTATTTTCGAAATTTTCCATGGGTTGATCGCGGATCTGTTTTAATGAATTTATAGTTTGTTCTTGTTTACTTGAGTTGATAACTGCATAATAAATTTCTTGATTTTTGTTATGCCTTTCTGAATTATTAGATTATTAAAATTAATTTCCGGAATTAATGCTTCACCGTTTTCTATATTTTCGACGTAAATTTAATTTTTTTTTCTGAATAAGCTTGGATTGTTGTGCAATAAGAATGTGGAGTTATTTTGTGGTAATGAATTATTATCTCTTTCGTAGGGGTTAGTAATTTGTCACGTACAAGGTCAATATTTATTTCTAACAATTTTAAATTATCCAGACCATGTAGAATGTCAAATTGGCTATGAAAATTAAATAATAGATATTTTAGAATAAGCTTTGGCTTTGAAAATAATTTTGAACACGGCAACATGATACGTGCCATGTCCTGTTGAAATTTTGAATGGGTTGTGTAGTATTTTATTGTGATAACATATCTCTGCTATGTCAGGCTACCAGTGTCAATTAGCGCTTAGAGATAAAGTTCTGGGAATATTATGAATGGTAATTCACTTGAATTATGTGTCAAGTTCATAAGTTCTATTTTTCTTCCGAGGCAATTTTTACTAAAAAAGGTTCTGATACAGTTTCTTGTTCGTAAAGTTCTGAATCCGATTCGAATTCGTGAATTATATGATCATCATTATATTCTGGTTCGTCTAATGATATGTCTTTAGCTTCGGTGTTAAATAGTTCTTCGGAGATATATCCGGATGGAAAGGTTGTTTGGAATTGTATTGTTGGGTGACTCTAGGTGTGAAAGTTTGTCTGGTATTTGTGTTCATAGTTGTAGGTTTAGATAGAATTGTCAGTTGATATCAATATTTCCCTAAACCTACTCCTATAAGATGTAGGTTTAGGGAAATATTGATTTGGTTGTGACCCAAAAACATTAGTTTGAGAATTATTTTTGTTAATAAAGCCACTTGAATTAGGTTGGCATGTTAATTGTGGAATACTTTGGGTTGGATATGATTTGAAACTATGGTTAGTAATTGATTTTTGTTTAATTTGATATAGGAATTTATGCTGATTTCTGGTTGGAGTTTCTAATTGAAAGTCTTTTCTCGGCATGTTAAGTGCATTGTTTAAGTCGATGGTGTTTTAAGTCCGCAAAGGTGTACCTAAGGGTTCTTTAAGACCTAGTTATAAGATTCGAAGTGCATACTTTCTAAAATAGTTATTAAGATATCTTGCTTCAGGTTCAACCGTATGTGTGTTTACGTATGCTATTTGAAGGTTCAATAAATCTTGAATTTTATTTTAAAATTCGAAAGCATTTTCGTTTAACTGTTTTAGTTCCGTTATTTCTATGTTGAGAGTATGGCAATCTCCCTTATCCGAATAAGTATTTAAAAACGAGGTTTTTAGATCCAACCAGCGAATAATTATAGAACTAGCAACATTTACAGCACTTTAATTTACTTTAATTTATCATGAATACTAGACATTAAGTACTCGTTCTGAAATTCATTGTGATCTTGCAAGTTATAGAATTTGTTAAATAATTTCTCAAAGAAATCTAGGAAACGAGGAAGTAATTTTCGATCGCCGTGAAAATCGGGGATATTTAAGTGTTCTTTCTTTAGAGTGGGAACAGCCATTTCGTTTATAGATAGGTTGTTTATTTGGTTAATTAGGTTTGAATCTGACGTGTTAGAAGTATCTGAAGCTGTGTCTATGTTCGTATCTGTATCTCAATTTGAGTCTCTGATAGACATGCGTACTTACAGGAGCACTATCAGGAATTGCCAAAATTGAATAGTGACGTTGACTCTGTATTCAGGAGGATCTGGAAATCTCCTCCGCGATGATTTTTTATGGATGGTTGAGTTCCGTCGTGTGTTCTAAATGGTTGGATAGGTTTCTTTCTTGATGGACACTCAGTTAATCGTTGACATGAACCGAAGAATTAAATAAAAATTTTCTATTCACGAAAATTGGATTTATTTTAAATACTTCGTCAAAGTATCCTACAGACTCCGCCAGTTATAGAACACGTTTTGCGTTATAACAAAAAAATTATCTTTATTTCGATAGATACGACATATACAACCTTCGTCTAACTTGTACAATTCAGAACTAACTATATTATTTGGTTTTTTTAAAAGTTGATTTTTGTATATAACATTGTAAGCATTTACTAGAATTACACGGGTTTTGGTAGCATGTAGCAGCTGGAATATCATCGGCAGTACCAACCTTGCCCCATTGTATAAAAGATGCGTTCTTGGAATGAAGGGTCTTTGTAAACTAATGGCGTAACTTTTAGAATAGTTATTCTAAAACATTCTTCTGGCTCATAAAGCTAGGCTTCGTTATGTTGCAATTGTCGCCAAAAGGAATCTCTGTTCGTCATTCACTATTCCAAAATCATTTTGCTTTGTAATCTATCGCTTGCTTGCCGTGAAGAACGAGGGTCCTTTTCCTAACGGAGGTTTATTGCGTTCCGTCGATTTATTTAGAATTTTTACGTAAATCTATTGTTGTACTTTTCTTAAACTCATTTTCAACGTATTGTCAAATATGCACCAATAGCAGTAGAAGTAAAACGCTTAGGTGGGAGGAAAACCCTAAGAAAGTAGAATTGAGCAAAGGGTCTTTTGCTGGGAGAGAAGAGGTAGTTGATTCAGAGTAAGCAACAGTGGTAGATCGTGGTAGTCAAGTCAAAGTAACAAGTTATAATATTGTCAAATAGAGTCAGTATGTGTTGTATTATATAAGTGCATTTATTAGTATGTAAACGATTGTGTCAAGAGATTTAAGTAAATAAAATTTTTCAAATTTACGGTGTGATTTCTTTACTAGCCCTGGGCTAGCGTCAAGGGTTTGTTCAGTTACCTCAAACTGAACTGGTGGCAGCGAAACGTTAAAGTTCATTCTCAGATGTATTATTATTACAGTTCCTCTTTTATTTTCAAATCTAACGCTCGATCTTACAGTGTGACCTGGTAAGAATCACGCTATTACTTCTGGTGACATAGCGGTGGGATCGAACACTTATTAACCAGTACCGTATTAAGCAAAATTCAATTTTTAAGATAATAAATTAGATAACTTTCTTCTCTCATATAGGTTATTATTATTGTTCAAGTAAATATTATTTTATCGTATTAGTTGTTTATAATTCAATCAGGGCAGTACTCAGAATTACATATAATAATCCTTTTATTTTAATACTTTTATTCATTGTTTGTTGGATAATTTTATTATAATTAGAATTATTTTATTAAATTGAAACTAAATAACACCAAAATTTCTGAACATGACGAAATCGCAGCGTCAGAAGCAAGCGGGCTTGCCGGACTTTTAAATAGAGTTTTTACGTTTACTGGGAACTCAAAAATAACAGTAAAAGAATTTATTAGTCAAATAGACCATATTGGCAGGTTAGGAAATTGGACAGAAGCTAGCAAAGTATCAGTAGCATAAATATGTAAGTCAGATGACGCTCGATTGTTTGCCGAGTCCAATCCTGCTTTAATACTTATTACAAATTGGAATTCATTTAGCCATATTTTAATAGACAGATTCGCCCCAAAAGACACGCCTGCGGTTATAGATAGTAAATTTCAACGATGTTTCCAACGTACGGGTGAGATTATTTATGCTTATGTAGGAAGATTACGAAAGTTAGGAAACCATTTATTTGAACCGGGAGCAAATGAAGCAGAAAGAAATTTGATCAGTAAAATTTTAGACCGCCGATTGTTGCAACAATTCGTAGAGGGATTGCTACTTCTACTTCAAAGACCTGTCTTGTTACATGTTCCTCAATCATTTGAAGCTGCTATTATGGTCGCAAAAAGAGCAGAAATGGTTCAAAAACCATTAGGAATACATGAAACCATGAATCATATACAAAAATCGCAAGAGGATATAGAATCAATAGTAGCTATTATTGAACAAATACAAAAAAATCAATCCGGAATTAGCCCACAAGATAACAGCAAATACAGCCCAATTGAACAAAATAGTAATAACCATAGCAATTGTAATAACTTACAAAATGTAACTAATTACGGAAATCCAAATCAATTTAATAATCAAGGAAATCAGTCTTATAATCGGAGTAACCAATTTAACAATTGGCCAAATCACCTATATAACCGAGGAAATAGATTTCATAATCAGGATAATAATTATAGTCGTGGAATTAGCTATGACAACCCTGGGAACTACAACCACCAAAATAAATTTTATAATGGTAGCAATTCTAGTCAGAATAATTCTAACAGTTATAGTAGGTACGGAAATAATAGAGAGAACTGGTTGCAAAATTCTCGGCGCGAAGGCAATAATCTGGCTAGTTACGGACAGAATCCTAGATATAATTCGAATGCACGTATGCCAGAGTACACGCGGAAAATGTGTTTTACATGCGAAGAAATGGGTCACATATCTAAGAATTGCCCGAATATATACCCCGCGCCCCAGATTAAAGCCACTTGCGAGCGATGCCACAATGTCCGGCACATCCGGTCGGAATGCACTGTTAAATTGGTCACGCCACATTTAAACTGCAACCAGTCGTCGAATCTCGCCGAAGATCCGTCGGCTTACACATTAAATCAGAAATTATACGAGAAGTAGTGCCTGCAATTCCAGAAAGTAAAAATTCTAGTAAAGTTATTTTGAATATTGGGGATAATTTATTCCATTTCTTATTAGATACAGGTGCTAGTGTTAGTATAATAAAGAAACACATTGTGAATGGGCAAAATTTAACGCAAATCGATAGAAATAAATTAATAGTTGGTAACTCAGGTCAGCCATTACCTGTAATTGGAACTGCTGAAATCAGCATTAATTTAATAGCTAAGAACATAAAACATAACTTTATTGTATGTAAAAATTATGTATCTTTGGCAACTGACGGGTTATCGGGTTAAGATTTCCTAAGAAAATATGGTGCAGAGATAAGTTACGTTCACAATAAATTAACATTGGGTAATGAAACATTACAGATTGCAACACTAAAAGAAGATATTATTAATGAAGGAGAGGTTATCGCAAAAAGTTGGAAGTTTTAGATATTGAGAGCGAAGCAGAAGCCCAAAGCAATGGTCTTGCAAAGCCATCTTGGGCGTCCGGACCACGGAATGTGGTACGCATCAAGGGAGACTTGGAAATTTCTCCGCGAAGCGAGGTCGTCTGCGTTGGATTTAGGGAAAATGTGACGCAGAGTACCGGCGTAATAATGATGGAGCCAGCAGAGATAGGTACACATGGGATCCTAGCTGCAAGGTTAGTCACGAGTCATAAGAATAAGGAGATTCAAGTAAGGCTAATGAATGTCAGCCAGAAAGCATTGAAGGTGTCTGGGAAAACGATCATTGGGTACGAAGAAGCTGCAAGTAGAAATCAAATAGATGTAACGATTAAAGTGAATGTCTTAAGCGTAGAAGCAAAATCATTTGAATATATTTTTGAAACGAACCACCTGAAACCACATGATAAAATAAGACTAAACGATTTATAAAGGATTATAAAGATATCTTCATGTTACCAGGATCAAAACTAGGATGTACAGCGAAAGTGGAACACCAATTAATTACGGAAGCCGTGCATCCCATTGCAAAGGCACCGTATCTAGTTCCGTTCGCGCAGAAACACGTCATCAGTGACAAAATATCTGAGTTGTTGGATGGTGGGATCATCCAAGAGTCAGATTCACCGTGGATTCCCGTAGTCCTGGTCACTCGAGTAATGGCGAATGGTTCCACCAAAGCTAGACTCTGCATTGACTACCGAGCTCTGAACAGCATTACAAAACGAGATTTTATGCCTTTATCGAACCTCCAGGAGACGTTAGAACAACTAAGTGATGCAGCGCTGTTTACAAATCTAGATTTAGCCAGCGGCTATCATCAAGTGTCCGTAGCAGAAAAAGATAGAGAGAAAACCGTATTCAACACGCCATGGGGACTCTATCAATGGAATAGAATGCCATTTGGGTTAGCAAATGCACATAGCACATTCCAGAGATTGATGTACTGTGTCCTCAGTGGTTTAACAGGTGAGAACTGCTACGTATACCTTGATGATATTATTGTATTTAGTGGAAACAACGTAGACGAGCATACTCAAAGATTCCGCACGGAATTTGATCGGCTCCGAAAACATAATCTTAAGCTAATGCCAGAGAAATGTAAATTTATCACAAAAGAAACAATGTATTTAGGCCACATTGTCTCAAGTGAAGGAGTAAGACCCGATCCATCCAAAATATCGGCAGTCGTAAATTACCCGACTCCCAGATCGGTAAAGGATATTTGAGCGTTTGTAGGACTAGTGGGTTTCTACCGGAGATTTATTAGACAATTCTCAAAGGTAGCCATGCCGCTCACAATGTTAACCCGGAAGGATGTGCATGCGAATGGAGTGAAGTACAGCAAACGGCGTTTGAGAGCTTGCGAAATGCAATTAGTATGAGTCCAGTACTAAAATATCCAGACTTCAGGAAACCCTTCATCCTAGTGTAACAAACGCGCGTCTTATGAGAACGTGCACGCGTTTGGCGCCCTCTTAACTATGTGCGTGTAGTGATGTTTCTTCTTATACTCACCTGGTGGTTGGTTTTTAGGTGAAGTCTTCTAATACACACTTTAAGGTCCAGACTGGGGTTAGCTCGATAAAGATTAAATTGGTTTAACAATAAATAACAATTTAATTCATACAATAAAAATATAACAAATATGACAACGAAAATGGATCTACAAAAACATACTGAATAAATCTTGGGTTACTTACTGATAAAATAATACTCGCTAATCGCAATCTGAACTGAGACCTCGATGCCAAGCGACATCCCGGTTTTATACTCAATTTTGACCTAAATTCAAATGGCCGATATTGTAAACAAATCCCGACCTAGCAACATTTCGTTAAATTCGAAAGGCACAATTTTATGCAACTGTTGCTAGGTATGACGTAGGAGAAAATCTTCATAGAGACCCACAGCACGTGCGTAGGTACTGTGAGATTTCTACTAAAACCTCTTCCCCCAGCCTCCTGGTACCCTGGAACCGCTTTCAGCATTTCTTCGGGGTACCAGATGTTACGGGCGCGTTTCACCTACTCCGTTTCTTGTTCCTCATGTTCTTTCTGGGCCATGACCCTTGCAGCAAATCTTGAGACTGCCTCCCATTTCACAGTGTCCTCTACCATTTCCCGCACGAGTCGTTCCGGTGTCATCTCCTCTTGGAGCACCTCTTCCACAATCGCTCTTTCCTCCTCCCATCTTTTGCAACGGAAGATGGTGTGCTCGAAGGAGTCTTCCTCTCCCTCTGTACAATATGGGCAGAGGCTGCTATCCCTCTTCTCTATTTTACAGAGGTATGTCCCGAAGCTTCCATGTTTGGTCAACATTTGCGTTAGGAAATATCCCGTCTCCCCATGTCTTCTTTCCACCCATGGGCAAATCTCGGTGATTAGTCGCCTGGTCCACCTTCCCTTCTCCGATCTTTCCCACTCTTGCTGCCACCTGTCATACATGGCTGATTTGCCTACCCGCTCTACAGCCTCTCCGCCAGGTCCCCTGCCAGCTCCCAACACCCTCTTCCTCTCCACTGCAAGGAGCTGATTGGGTGGTAAGCCAGCCACCACTTGTATGGCCTCCGTGGAGACAGTCCTGTTAGCACTGCATATTCTTAGCGCTATCTTCCTCTGTACTGATGCCAGGTGCTGCCTAGTTCTAGCAACAGCAAGAGCCCTAACCCATACTGGGGCAGCGTAGAGCATGGTCGAGGTTACCACGCTTCCCAGTATCTTCCTCCTGCTGCTGCTGGGCCCGCCGATGTTTGGCATCAGCCTACACAGAGCATTCGCCACTTTTGCAGCACCAGCTGCGGTCTCCTTCACATGGGGCGTGAAGGCTAGCCCTTTGTCTACGGTTACCCCCAGGTATTTCACTTGGCTTTTTTGTGTGATTTCCACACCTCTGATGTTAAAAGTTACAGGGGGAACTTTCCTCTTTCCTGCCAGAATTACAATCTCCGTTTTTCGGGTGCTAGTTGTTTCTTTTAGTTCCTCCGCCGTTGTTTTTGACACCAAGAGCCCTATGTCGTCCGCAAATCCCGTGAGTGTTCTCCCTCCGGCAGTCTTAGCCTAAGTACCCCATCATAAAGGATGTTCCACAGGTCAGGACCCAGTACTTATCCTGCGGAACTCCGCCCGTCACTTCCATCCTCTCCTCACCCTCCTCGCTTTCCACCAGGATGCATCTCCCACTTAGATAGCTGGTGATCTTTTTATCCAAGTGTGGTGCTTTGCCTCTCTCCCTCAATATTTTCACAATCCGTCTCCACTGCGCAGTGTTAAAGGCGTTTTTAATATCTAGTGTGATGAGAGCACATGGCTTCCTTGTTCTATGCGTGCCTCCTCTGGCTTCATCGGCTGAAAGTATTACCCGCCGCAGCGCATTAATGGTGCTTCGCCCCTCTCTAAACCCAAATTGATTCTCTGACAGGCCTTCAATCAGGTGTGATCAGGTGTTCGAGTGTCTTTCCCATGTAGTCTAGCAGACACAAGGGTCCGTAACCCTTTGGGTCCCCATCCATCTTATTGCCTTTTTTGATGAGCAACAACCTGGCGGTTTTCCAGATTTCCGGGAAAACCCCCTCAATTAGTGCTACATTTAGCGCCTCCAGTAGTTCCTTAAGGTGTTTTTTCGCCACTATCTTTACCACCTCCACTGGTATCCCATCCGGCCCAGGCGCCCACCCTATCTTAAGCCTTCCAGTTGCCCTTTGCAGTTCTTCTAGGGTGAAAGTGGGTACTTCTTCTTTTGTTATGTGTACCGGTATCCAGTTTATTAGCGGTTGTTGTGGGAAGAAAGTAGCAACCACCTCCCTTGCTTGGGCTTTCTCTAGCCGCACCGGAGCTTGTGTTCCCTTTATTTTCCTCGTCGCTATTTTGTACCCCTCTCCCCACACATCTGCATCTATCTCTTCGCACAGTCTTCTCCAACACTCTCTCTGTGATCTGCTGATAGCATGCCGTAGTTGCTTTTTAGCCTCCCTTTCAGCTTCCCTCTGCGGCCCACTGTCCTCGTTTCTCGCTCTAGCCCTCAGATACCGCCTTCTTTCTCTCACCGCTGACCTGCTTAACCCAGCGATCTCCTCATTCCACCAATAGACAGCCTTCCTGCCTCCTGTCTGTCTTTTCTTCGGCATTGCAGCGTCGCATGCCTTTATGATGGCCTTATGGATTTCTTCTGGGTTAGCAGTCCACTTTCCATTGCTTATTTGACCCTTCAGGCTTTCCTTAAATTTGTTTGGCTCAAACTTCCTGATATCCCATCCCCGAGTGGGCTGCTGCCTAGTTGTTATTGCCCTTCTTTCCAGCTTGTAGCACAAATATCGGTGGAGGCTAAGTGTCTTTTCCCCGTCCACTCGCAATCCTCTCACTTTATCCACCATCCTCCTAGAGGCCCAGGTAATGACTATTATTGAGAAAGAGGGTCCTCGTCTGAATGTGGGCTCAGTGCCCAGGTTCATTATGATCAGGTCCTGACTTGCAGCCCACTCCGTGAGCCGATCACCCCGCGCATCCATGATTGTTGCACCCCAGTCCGGAGCTTTCGCGTTGAAGTCACCTGCCACCAGTATCTCCGCGCTTTGACTTTGTAGGCTGTTTCCCAGATTCTCCAGAAACACGTCGTATTCCCTTATTGGTCTGTTCGGTTAGAAGTAGCAGCTGTAGATTGTCTACTGGCTGTACCTCACCCAAACAAAACCTTTTCCTCGCCCTGTGTCCTGTATGGCAAGTGCTCTATCCATGGTTTTAATAGCCGCGTCGCCTCGAGTGTCTAGATATCATCCCTCCTTGCACATTCCAGTATTGGGCTCGGAGACCAGGAGTAGTTTGGTCCCTCTAGATGCCGCCCTCCTTCTTCCTACGTTAATTTGGATGACTTGGGACATTTTTAGGTTTGGAATCCAAGCCTCCTTTTCGCCGCTTCCAGTGCTGCCCGATGCCTAGGGCAAGTTGCCATCCCACTTCTGTGCCCTATCTCCTTGCACACAATGCAGGCAGGGCTATTTTTGCACTCATGGGCAGTATGTCCCATCTGGCCGCACCTGTGACACTTTACCCCAATCTCCTCTGCCTTGCACTGCGCCGCGATGTGATCGTAGCCATGGCATCGGTAGCACTGGTTGATCCTTGGCCATGCTCGCACTCGGCAGTTTACCCATCCTAACCTCAGCGTCCTGGCCTCTAGTAGCTTTCTGGCTGCCCCAATCGTGAGGGCTAGTATAGCCGTCTGCGTCTCCCCGTACGCTGGTCTCATCGACTTTACCTCCGCTTCCTCTCCCGTTAATGCCTTGAAAGCCGTCAGGATTTCTTCTGCAGTTGTGGTGGTATCCATTTCTCTTATTAGCACTTCTTGTTTGGCCCCAAGTACTTTGGCCGTGCAGCCATCGATTTTATTCTCAATTGCCGCCCTAAGTATTTCGGGCTGGGCTCCCTTGCTCCCTACTTCTACTAGCAAGTCCCCGGCTCTAGTTCGTCGCATGGCTATTACCTGTACCCCAGCTTCTGCCAGGTCAACCCTGTTTTTGATGGTTTTCACCGTCTCTGCGTACGACCCCCTCTCAATTTTCACAAGTACAGCCTCTGGTCGCTGTCTAGCTCTTGTTTTGTTTCTCCCTTCAGTAGGTTTTTCCTCTTCCTGAAACTTTCCCTCTTTTTTTATTTTTTCCCCATCACCTTCACCCACGGGGTTTCCTGCATGTTTTCTGCCATTTCCTCTCTCCTTTGTTCCTGCCCTTTATTCTACAGCTGTCTTGTTTTTTCTCCCTAGGGCCCATCCGTTTTTATTTGCTTGGCTGTCCCCTGCCGTTTCTTATTTCCATATACCCTAATTGTTATCTCCGTCCCTGAAAACGCCGTCTCAGCAAGCTTTTTGACAGTTCCCCACCTGATTTTGTCATTTCCACTGTCAATTCTTGGCATCGCCACTTCGTTTATCCCCAATCTTAGTAGCATGTTTCTTTGACCCTTAAGGCTTTGGTATAAATACTCGGATTCTGGTGGTCCCTGGAGCTTCCTTCTTGTTATTAGGAGGAAGGTATTTCGCGTCTCCTCCTCCTTTCCTTCCATCCTCACCTGTCTGCTGCAGTGTGCTACCGTTCCAGCGAGCTGTTGCAGCATCTCAGGTGCTATGATGCCCCCAGTGGTCGCCCTCAATTCAGCCGTTTCATTGCTCTACGTGTAGGCTACCACCGGTGCTCCGTAGCTGTCACTTAATCCACTGCTGCATTCCTCCCCTCTGACTCGTTCGAACACCTTCTTCGGCCAGAAGCTTTCCACATTTCTCCCGGCTTCTTCATAGGTTGCCGATGCGCTGATGGAGGCCTTTACCTCCTCCAGAGTTCGCCGCTGATTTAGCTCTACCATTTCCCTTTCAGTCTGTGTCGAACCATATGTCTGCAGACATCCCCTTGGTCTTTTTGCCCAGTTCCCCTCTGCCAGTTCCTTGAGCAAAGTCGCCATCCCTGCAGCACCTTCCCTAATGTCCTTTCGGACGTTTGTAGCTTCCCTGAGCCGGTTTTCCATTTGTTCAGCCATCTCTTTTCCTTTTTCCAGTTTGTTGAGTAATAGCTCTCTTTCCTTTGCATTCTCCTGGTTTGGGTCTGCCCGTAGGACCTTTATCTCTTCTTGCACTCTCTCCAGTTTGAGTAGGGCATTTCCCTCCACCTGAGTCGTAGCAGCCTACCGTCTAGCTCTCGGATGTTCCTTCTTGATCTCTTCGGCCTTATTCTCCCGTTGTCCTTAAGTGTTTTGAAGGCCTGATGGATTTGCGACAGAGTGCTCCTTATGACATCACCTCCACCCTTGACTCTCTCCTCAATGAGATTATCCAGATCGATCTCGTCTTCGCGCATCCTCTTGTTTATCCTGGCCGAGGTCGACAGTGAGTCATTTAGTGTGTCCTCCCGTCGCCTCTTTGATGCCTTATTATCCATCGTGCTAGTCTCACTTTAACCATGCTTTCAATGCTTGAATCAAAAAGACTTTGTCTTCGTAGGTCTGCTACCCGTCCCTTCGGGGTGGACTAGAGAGGTATCTCCCTTCTCTTCTTCGGCGCCGGAGATCTCGTGCCAAGTAGTCTATCCAGAATCGTGGATTCCGTAAACCTATTCGTGTCAATAGCCATGTTTTGTCCGTCATCATTTCCATCCTCCTTTCGCTCCCCTCCTACTATTTGTTTGTTTGTTTTAAATTCCATTCTAAATCCCACGACTTGGTCGTGCTAAATGTCACCTCCCAGCAGTGCGCCCTTACCGGGAAGAAATCTGCATACTCGGGGGTTCACCAGGTACCCCGAGATTTCCGTTCAAGACCAGACTACCCTCTGGCCACGCATCTCTTCGGCACGGGTTAATTTCTAACACCTTGAGATTGGGAATTTTTTCACGAGGTTTATTCCCCCAAACGGCCCTGGGGGTCCTGTAGCCGCCCGATCCGGGACAGACGCTACAGCCCCACACACCAACTGCCTTTTTGGTCTGCGGGAGGTATTTTATTTCCCTCCTACCACCCCATATCTGGGAGGCATTCCTATATCCGCCACCTGAGGACGCGCTCAATGGGAGAAGCTTAAACCCCTCACGAGAAACGCGAATTACTTAGCTCAGCAAAACTGAACTAGGCCGGTACGCAACTAGCCTGATTTGTTACACAAGCAACCGATGGTTCCGAAATTGCACTCGGAGCCGTATTAAGCCAAAAAATTGACGATTATGAACATCCGATCGCCTACGCAAGTCGAACTCTGAACCCAGCGGAATCAAAATACAGTCCGATTGATTGAGAATACCTCGGAATCATATGGGCAGTAAAATTCTTTAGATGCTACTTGTATGGGAAGAAGTTCACCATCATCACAGATTATAGACCTTTGTTCTGGCTGATGAACATAAAAGATCCCAGCAGCAAACTATCCAGGTGGGCCATGACCATATCCGAGTACGACTTTAGCGTAATTCACCGTCCTGGAAGGGAAAACGGAAATGCTGACGCTCTGTCCAGAATCACCGTTGGGTTAATAGACGATTACAAACCAGTTTGGGATCGCGATCGTATCAGAAGAGAACAACAACTTGATCCGGAAAACTTCAGCAAATGGATGTGGGAGAACAACCTACCGACGAGTATTTTTGTGACAACAGTGGACTACTGTACAAATTGAGACAGTCGAAAGAACGGGAAGATCGTCTAGTGGTACTTTCGTCGATGATCACCAAGATAATGGAAATTTACCATGATCTACCGCAAGCAAGGCATACTGGGTATGACAAAACATTTTCACGCATAAAACAACAGTTTTCTTGGAAATACATGGCAAGTCAGAAGAAGGATTATGTATCGAAGTGTATCTCTTGTACCCACAAGAAATCATCGCCACATCTACGGTCTGCTCCCATGCAACGCTTCGAAGACAGTATAAAACCTTTCGAGAGAACATCAATGGACATTGTCGGTCCATTGGTCACCAGCAAGTCGGGTAATAAATATATTTTAACGTTCCTAGATGCATTCATTAGGTACCCGGAGGCGATTCCATTGCCAGATCAAAGGACGGAAACTGTAGCACGAGAGTTCGTCACGGTGATTATAACCAGACATGGAGTTCCAAAGCAATTACTAACCGACAAGGGCAGCAATTTTCCGTCAGAAATGTTCGTCAATGTGTGCACATTGCTACGCATAAGGAAATTGCAGACTACTGCATACCATCCAATGTGCAACGGGCAAATCGAACGATTCCATAGGACACTCAAGGATTGCCTGTCGCATTACGTCCAGAAGGATCAGACGGACTGGGATAAGTGGTTGCCATACGTATTGATGGCACTGCGAAGTTCGACCCATTTTGCTACTGGTGAAATGTCCTTCTTCTTGGTGCACGGTCGCAACTTCGAGATGCCGTTCGACGATGTAATCGCACTTCTACGCCTAACGTATAACACAAGTGAAAATTACGGTTCTGAAATGATGTCCCGGTTACACGATGTTTAAAATGTTCAAAAAAAGTTGAAGAAAACTTCGGAAGGAAACGACGTTGCCTATAATAAACGAACAGCACCCGTAAAGTTAAAGATAGGAGATTACGTGTATTTGCATGATACTACTACCAAACCAGGCTTGTCGCGAAAATTGGGAAAACTTTGGCTTGGGCCATTCCGAATCGTGAAACAAACAACTCCGGTTAATTTTGTGATTAAGGAACCAAGAACCGGAAAAGAACAGGTGGTGAACGTAAGCCGACTAAAACCGTGTCTGCACGAAATCGAGGAAGTAGAGCAATCGTCAGCAGCTCCGGCAGCTGAAGATCCACACAAAAACTTGTTCAATTTGTTCGACATACCGCCTGCACCTAATCTCACAATCGAGCATATAGAACAGCCTCTTCGTCAAATCGACTCAGATAGTGAAGTACCTATAGACGCAGACACTAGTGACGTAGAATTAAGTACCAGTGAGACCATAGTTGAAGACAATACAAGTGATAGTGAGGAGGAAAACGTGAGCTAATGTAGATATAGTACTCGCAGCACCGGATCAGCCCAGAAATTTCCATGGGTATCAAAGAGTAGAATCTAATGTAGTAATATTTATAATGTGTTTATTCCGTTAGTTGGGACGTTAGATATTTAAGTAAACACGATTAAGTTAATATTAGTTTATTTTGGTTCAAGGATTTACTGTCTATGGGTAGGAGTGGTTATACTACAGACCATCCAAGCAGACGGTATAGAACTGGACAAAGGAATAGTATTTTTGAAGGAAGAAGAAAATCACTTAACGGGTGATACATGGATCTTAACGACCGACGTTAATTTGGATGATTACGCGAATGCTCTGCACACCTTCGAGGAACTATTACATAATGTCTCGCAAATTGATATCGACTTGGGAAAAGATACAGACCCTACTTTGATCTACACGCTTAACGAAATTATAGGTAAAGAAACAAAAATCATTACGAGTGACGTCAGTAGGTTAAAATTGAAATTAGCTAATTTAGTAAAGACAGTAGCGCCTTATAATTTGCGATTGAGAAGTGGCCTAATTAATGTTGGTGGGAGAATTTTAAATATTTTATTTGGAACGTTAGACAGCAAGGATTTAACCGATATTAATGATAAAATCAACAATTTTACAACCATCTCAGATGGAATAACCAATCTAATGAATGAGCATGTCACAATTATAAAGAATTTTGAGGATAATAACGATAAAATAAACAGTAACGTTGATAAAATGAATAATGTTGTTACCTTGTTAAATACGAATTTAGAACTAATCATTAAGGATAAAACGATTGCCGAACACAATATTGAAATAAAATTAATTCAAACCGTTAACTTAAATTCAGCATTTAGTACGATAAAATATATTCTAAATGATTTGAAAGAAAATATATTAGATTTGGGAAGCGCATTGGAAGCGACGGAGCTAAATAAATTAAATCCAGGATTCATAAACCCTACGGTGCTGCTGTCCACGCTAAAAGTAATCCAAGATCAAATGCCTATCGGGTTATCGTTAGTGACAAATTTTTTTGATAAGGATATCTACATGTACTATGATATCGCGCTCGTACTTGCAGCATATTTTGAAAATACTATCAGATTATTTGTAGAAATCCCTTTGAAAGCACCAAATCGCTATTTTACTCTCTACCGCGCTCTGCCTCTTCCGTACGATTCAGGTAGCGAAGGTATTAAATTATACATCACGTCTGAATATTCTTACCTAGCCGTCTCGGGTGATGGGCAAAATTATTTACAATTAAACTCCGAAGATTTGATCGAATGTCATGGAGGGTATATTAAAGTTTGTCCGCCGTATAAATCCGTTCAAAAACTCACCAAACCATCGTGTCCAGCCACTCTTTATGCTGGAAATTTGAAGCAAGCAAGTAATCTATGCAAAAATATCGTTTCGCGCGACACCAAGTCAGTTCTTTACCGCGCGCGGAATAAGAATTCTTGGATCTATAGTGTCAATCACGATCTACTCACATTTAACTGCCCCGATAAAGTGGATTCTTATAAATTTAACACAACGAGCTTAATGATTAATGGAACGGGCATTATTGATATACCTGCATCTTGCACAGTTCATGGACCAAATTACGTATTACTTCCGCACTCAACAACCAAATCCGTCATTGATATTAAGGGTTATAGCTTAATTATACCTTCAATGATAGGAAGTATAAGCCAATGGTCGAATTACTCTCAAATAAATGCAACCACGGAGGAAATAAATGAATTAGTACAAAATATAAATACAGAAACATTAAAAAACGGTATTGCGGTAGAAATTTGGCAAGAGCACATCCGAAGTTCAAGAAAACAAAAATACGAACATGTAACACACGTAATTGGATTTGGAACGGCAGTATTAATAATTTTTATCATAGTTGGAATAATAATATTTCATAAAATCAAAGCCAGACTTTATAATAAAAATTTTTACCAGTCTGAGCCGCGAGAAGATATAGAGCTACCAACGTATTCAGCCCATACGCAGTTGTTGGAAACTCCTACGCGAAAACGCGGAAACAGAAATCGCTAAAACAATTCTTTTAAACGGGTCACATTGTATATTCCATTTAACGGGATGCCAGAATCGAATTAATGAAAGATTTAGGAAATTAGCGCTCCTATTCCTGGTAGCCAACGGCTGTTTTAGGTTATATAACAGTTTCGCTTTGTTTCAAAATTTCTGATGAGTAACCTAAAACCGCGGTGATTATTTGTAAGGATTTAAATGTTATCTAATAAGGATTTTATGTCAAGCTACTAATAAGTTATTTAATCGAAAGTACGCAATTGTATTACTGCCTCTAATTTCTAATTTTTATTTAAATTCAATTTTATATATTTTGTTTTACCACTTTTTGGAAAAGAACTGGCATCACAACTTTAAGAACGTTATTTTTGTATAAATCGGAAGAGGATACTGCTAGGATTTTTCCATGGTTTTAACGCTGCGAAGTATGCAACTCGACAACCTCCCAAGAAGAAATGAAGCATTCCCACCACCGTCGTACTCCACAATTTCGCCAAGGATAGTAGTTCCTGGGAAGAAGGAGGGTGAATTATTGCTACAGTATCAATGGACAGCTGCGATCCAGTTAGCCAATGGTCAAGATCGTCGTTATGTGATGGTTTTAGGAGTATAAGCATCATCCAAAGCAAAGAAGAGTTGTAGCAGCTGGAATATCATCGGCAGTACCGACCTTGCCCCATTTTACAAAAGATGCGTTCTTGGAATGAAGGTTCTTTGTAAACTGATGGCGTAACTTTTAGAATAGTTATTCTAAAACATTCTTCTGGTTCATAAAGCTAGGCTTCGTTATGTTGCAATTGTCGCCAAAAGGAATCTCTGTTCGTCATTCACTATTCCAAAATCATTTTGCTTTGTAATCTATCGCTTGCTTGCCGTGAAGAACGAGGGTTCTTTTCCTAACGGAGGTTTATTGCGTTCCGTCGATTTATTTAGAATTTTTACGTAAATCTATAGTGGTACTTTTCTTAAATTCATTTTCAACGTATTGTCAAATTTGCACCAGTAGCAGTAGAAGTAAAACGCTTAGGTGGGAGGAAAAACCCTAAGAAAGTAGAATTGAGAAAAGAGTCTTTTGCTGGAAGAGAAGAGGTAGTTGAGTCAGAGTCAGTAACAGTGGTAGATCGTGGTAGTCAAGTCAAAGTAACAAGTTATATTATTGTCAATTAGAGTCAGTATGTGTTGTTTTATGTAGGTACATTTATTAGTATGTAAACGATGGTGTCAAGAGATTTTAGTTAATAAAATTATTCAAATTTACGGTGTGATTTCTTTACTAGCCCTGGGCTAGCGTCAAGGGTTTGTTCAGTTACCTCAAACTGAACTGGTGGCAACGAAACGTTAAAGTTTATTCTCAGATGTATTATTATTACAGTTCCTCTTTTATTTTCAAATCTAACGCTCGATCTTACAGTGTGACTTGGTAAGAATCACGCTACTACATATATATATATATATATATATATATATATATATATATATATATATATATATATATATATATATATATATATATATATATATATATATATATATATATATATATATATATATATATATATATATATATATATGTATATTTATGTTTATATATATATATATATATATATATATATATATATTTATGTTTAAATATATATATATATATATATATATATATATATATATATATATTTAAATTATGATTTATGACACAAAGAGCTATAATTCTTAGAAATCTCAAGATATTATTTTATATATCACCAGTAAGCTGATGATATGTTAAATTGTCACGTATCATCTCAGATGTATAAATATCATGTATTATCGAAATTCAGCATTCTCTTTCTTATATATATATATATCTATTTATATATATATATATATATATATATATATATATATATATATATATAAAATAATATCTTGAGATTTCTAAGAAATATAGCTCTTTTTGTCATAAAACAAAAAAATTTATGACACAAAGAGCTATATATATATATATATATATATATATATATATATATATATATATATATATATATATATATATATATATATATATATATATATAATAAACAATTAATTATACAAAAAGTGGGTGGGAAAACAATAATTCACTTAATAACTAAAGAAAATCATTATGACCAACCCTCTATTAAAAATTTCGATAAATTACTAAAAGAATTGAGAGATTATATGATTATGAACGAATTACATGAAATAAATATCCCCAAATTAGGTTGCGGATTAGATGGATTATCATGGGTAGATGTAAAACAGAAACTATACAAATTTTTCGAAGATACCAACATTCTAATTAATGTCTTTAGTTTACCACAAAACTATCACCTAACTCATATTAGCGAAAGACCAAATAGTGAACAAGACGATATAAATACAGTACATTCTGACAATGAAAACATTATAACTGGAATTAAATACACAAGCAATCGTCTAAATATTGCCGATAATCAAATAATATTCGACTCACACGATTGAGAAACACAAATACGAATCATAAAATTATTTAATCACTAAAAACATAAGAATAAACAAAATTAAACAATAATAATGAAAATTATTACAGACTATGCCACGGACAACTGACCGACATTTCTAAACACAATGGATTTCACTTAATTGAATTAGGCGAATGTAAATTAAAAGAATTCGAACAAGTCATATATTATAATTATAACATATCTCAAATAGAGATAGAATTTATTAAAATTACCAACACTAAAATACAAATACAACTAGGAAAAAACGAACACTTCTTTCATAATTTACTAAATATATTAAAATACAACTATGCCGCCTTAAAAGATCAAGTCACAAAATTATTTATGAAAGACAACAAAAGATCTAAACGAAGTTTAATCAATGGACTTGGATCTATAATAAAAGCCATTACTGGTAATTTAGACGCAAATGATGAAGAAAAATATAACAAACTTTTCGAACAAATACAAAGTAACGAAATAACACTGCAAAAACAAAACGAACTAAATTTAGTAATATCAAACAACATTTCTAAACAATTTAATCAACAACTGCAAAATTTAAAGCATAATGAAGAAAATATTCAAGAAAAAATAATAACGGTAATATCTCGATTAAATAGATACCAAAATTGGAAAAGTATAATGGGAGTAAATAACCAAATATTAGAATTAATACTATTAACTAAAAATCTTAAAGAATTTTGTGAAGCAATAGAGTTAAGCTAAACATTCTGCTCACTACATAAATTACACCCCAGCATTATTACATATGATAATCTGATAAAAATCACAAAAAAAAAAATATATATGGAATATGAATGAACTCATCGAAACCCACTGTAAATTTAACAACAAACAAATTCACTTTTTAATCACAATACCGAATTTCTCAAAACAAACATACCCTTTATTCCCATTCAGTCATATAGCCGCATACAACGAAGAAAATAAATTAATAACAATAAATGAAAATCAAAAATTGTTCGTTAAAAATGGTAATGAAAACTACATAATTAACAATTGTATTTTAGTAGAAAATAAATATATGTGTGTTTCTCAATACTTTGAGATAAGCAATTGTATTTTAAACTTAATATATAAGCAAAAGAATGATAATTGTTTGTACCACTACATAAATATGGAAAACGATATTGAATAAATTCAAAATACAAATGACGTAATAATCATTAGTCCAAATAAACAACAAGTTCAAATTACTTGTCCGAATAAAAATTTATTTAAAGAAATTTAGGGAATTTATAAGATAAAAACAAACGAAAAATGTCAGATAAATAAAATCATTTTCGAAATCATTAATCAACATTATAAAGAAATACAAATTCAAAATTTGCAAATAAATCATCAAGATAAAATTAATGGAACAATAAATTTACAAAAAGTGGAAAAAATATCAGAATCAATGACCATTTTACCAAAAATAAAAAATCTAGAACTAAACAACAATTACCATTCTTATTTAATACATATATTATTAGTTATAATTATTATGGGATGTATTATCAAACTAATACTTAAATATAAGAAAACTTTATGTAAAAAGAAGATAAGGGAAGAAACAGAATGAAACCCTTTAATCATGTAAATATCGCAATGTCTTGCAAGGGAGGAATTATGTTATTCAACTAGTATCACACCTTGCCATATTGCGCATGATTACCCTTGCTCTTAAAATAAGTATAGTTAAGTAAAATAAGAAGATAGAAACCAATGTAGCTTATCTAATAGTTAAATTCTAAGTCTCATTGTTGTAAACTAAAGTTCTTGTAATAAATAAACAGTTTTTAAAAAGTCTAAACGTCTTTGCAAAATAATTTATATATATATATATATATATATATATATATATATATATATATATATAAATTATGATTTATGACACAAAGAGCTATATTTCTTAGAAATCTCAAGATATTATTTTATATATCACCAGTAAGCTGATGATATGTTAAATTGTCACGTATCATCTCAGATGTATAAATATCATGTATTATCGAAATTCAGCATTCTCTTTCTTGTACTCAACTGTAAAACAAGTGTGGTTTGATAAAATAAATATATCAAATATATTACTTCGTTTATACTTTTATTCAAAACAATAAACGACGATAACGTAATTGTCGCAGTCGGTAGGATTGCCAAAAAAGGTGTTAACATTAACGCAACCTTTTGAAATTTTTATTCTTTGATTTTGCAATCGAACGTCACGGCTCTCGTATTCTGGAGCCCATCGGAGGTCTGTCACGTCTGTCGAAACTTGGAGGATTTCAACATAAAACTCCACTTCTTCGAGGTGACCAACCAACTACAGCAGAAACAAGTCCATCATCTTTGCAACAAGAAATCGACTTCGCTCTACTGCCGTCAACAGCAAGAGGAATCCGTCTACCTGTAAACGAAATCAGGCATCCAAATGAAGACAACCACATCTATAATTTTTATATCTGTCTCTCATATTTATGTTCAGCGATTCAGATAGTGAAACTACCACTGTAAACTCATTAAGTTCCGTAGAAGAAATTAATAAAAATTTACAGAAAGATTTAGAAATAACAGAATTGCTCGATAGTCTAAACCTAAATATAATGGCTACTTATAATGATATTGAACAGATATCCAAAATAATCCCCATTTATAATGGAGATGTAAGGTTATTACCTATGTTTATAAAGGATGTTCAAAACTTCCAACGTTTATTAGCAACATTACATATAAGCGACATACAAAAAGTCTACGCCTTTTCTTTAATAAAAGCAAATATCACAGGCAAAGCTAAACTTATATTAGCAGACAATACTTTTGAATCATGGGTAGATTTAAAACATTTCCTGGAAACAAATTTTGAAGATATATTAACTTATGATACCTTATTCTTACAAATAGTAAATACTTGAAACATTTATAATAATAAGATAGGTGAAACATTGCAGAATATGACACACCTGTTTTCTAAGTGTAAATCAAAAATACAATTAACTCAATTTAGCAGCGATCAAAATATTTATTTAATAACAGGCTTTTAAAAAATGATTGTTAAGTATTTTATATCACTATTACCCTTAACGATAAGAGGTGCATTTGTGAATAAAAACCCAGATACTTTAGAAATTTGTGAACAATTGCTTAACAATGAATTAAATTTTGCGCAAAACTCTCATAACTCACCACTATTAAGACAAAATAATTCTTTTGAAAACAAAATTCCACCAATGAGATACCCTGGTCAAAATTTCCCTAGTAAGCCCATAAACTTCAACCAAAAAACACAATACCAAGGATAAAATAAATTTGCAGGACAAAATATAATTAATAACACAGAAACACGAAAATATAAACCTGTTCCAATGTCTGGAACTTCTAAACAAACATTTAATCAACCGATGTCCACACAAACCATAAGACAAAACTATAACCAAGAGATGGATGAAAATGAGAACACTGATACTATAGAAGAATCTGTTGAATATGATGAAAAACACACCCGAATCTTTTTTAGAAACAGACGAATTTCAAGAACAAAACGAGTGATGACTACCATTGTAAACACAATACCTATCATAAAATATAATGACTTTCATATTTTAATAGACTCTGTGTCAGAATTATTTAAGGTGGATACAACGCGGTTGAAAAGAAAAACAGTATGAACACAAATTAATTATATTTTCGGTCTGTTTTTAGAATAACGATACAACTGCTTGTTTTTGTCTTAGTGACAATCAATAAATAAAATCAATAATTGTGGAAAACAAAAGTTAGTCATATGTTGCCATAGTTGGCGTCGAATTTATACTAAAATGAAGGGTGCGAAGTGCTAATATCCAACACTCTGGTTCTGATATAAACTTGATTTCCCCAAAATTGGTTAAACAAAAAAATTATAAAACAACACAAAGTGATAACATAAAACTGCAGCGAATAAAATTAAATGCACGGAAGTTGTAAAGATAAAGATACAAAATAAAACTTTTGATTTTTATTTATACTAATTTCATGATAATTGTAATTTATTATTTGGTGTAGAAATTTTAAACAAATGTGGTGTCTCAATAAACTTAATATATAATTAAAATATAATAACATTTGGTGACAACCAAAAATTTATATTAGAGAATGACATTGAAAAAGAAATAGAGGAACATGTACAGACATTATTAAAAAATGGCGTTATTCAATAGTCAAAATCACCATATAACTCACCCATTTGGATTGTACCAAAAAAAAATGGATGCATCGGGAAAAAACAAAACACGAATGGTTATAGATTTTAGAAAGATAAACCAACTATCAACAGAAGATAAATTCCCTTTACCAAACATTGATACTTTAATAGACCATATTGGTAACCCAAAATTGTTTACAACCTTAGATTAACACTCTGGATTTCATCAAGTAGAACTGAACCCCAAATACAGACATAAAACAGCCTTCAGTACTACATCAGGTCATTAAGGATTTGTAAGAATGCCCTTCGGATTAATTAACGCACCCGCTACCTTTCTTCGGCTAATGAATGAAGTATAAATAAATCATAACAATAAAATATGTCTAGTTTACATGGATGATATTATAATCTTTGGCAAAAATGAGGAAGAACATTTTAAAAATATCGAAACGATATTCCATGAATTAAAAAGAGCTAATCTAAAAATTTCTACAGATAAAAGTGAGTTTTTCAATAATGAAACAGAATATTTAGGCTTTGTAATCAGTGAGGAAGGCTTAAAGCCAAATGTAAAAAAAATAGAAGCTATAGAGAAAATTCAAATACTACCAAAGAAATAAAATCCTTTTTGGGAAAACTATCATGGCACAGACGCCATATTCCGAATTTTTCAAAACTGTACAGAATGCTTAAAGAAAGGCAGAACAATAGATATCACTAATTCAAATTATAAAAATGCATTTCAAACGTCTAAAGATTTAATTATCAACCCTCCTATATTAGCATTCCATTCTTTGAAAACAAATTTATACTCACAACAGATGCATCAGATTAAGCATTAGGGGCAGTACTTTCACAAAAACTAGATAATGAAGAAAAGCCCATGCAACGAAAACTTTAAACCAGGCAGAACAAAATTACTCTACCATTAAAATGGAATTAAAAGCAATAATCTGGGCAATTAATAATTTCAAACCATACATTTTCGGTAGAAAATTTTTTATTAGGACAGATCACCGTCCTCTTGTTTGGCTTTTCAACATGAAAAATGCCAATCAAAAACTAATGAGGTGGAAGACAGAATTTGGTGAATATAATTTCGAAATAGAGTACATAAAAGGAAAAACCAATAAAATTGCTGATTTTTTGTCCCGAATAAAAAATAATTATAAAATAAATTATAAAAAAGGTGATGTAGTTGAAACAAATATTTCGCACGCTGTATTAGTAAAGATTTAAAATTTGGTAAAGGATTAGCAAAAAATATAAATGAACAATTCAACAGTAAGGACTTTTGTAAAAACCAATTATTAATAACACAAAATTTTATACTGCAAGAAGTACAAAACAAAAAAATCTTTCACATATTTTCTAAAGAAAAATTTATGAAGAGTGTAATAAAATTTTTTTACAATACTCTTTAACATTGTTAAGAGACTATTAAATTAAAAAACGACATATTCGAAATTAATATCCCTTGGTTATCCTGTGGCTTAGATAAATTAGAAAAAAAGGAATTAATAAAATACTTAGATAAAATATTTGGTGAAACCAATATAATAGTAAACACATATGAACCATTTGAAAATTTCTGCTTAACGAATGAAATGAAATCCAATAATGAAACAAAAAGCGTGTCAACTGAAAATACTATACATAGTTCTGATGAAAACCCAGTTGAAGGAATTAAATATATAGAAGATAGATT